>VSMD01116883.1:0-13841 GCA_008750895.1 Mirza zaza | reverse complement strand
TTTTTTTGAGACAGAGTCTCACTTTATTGCCCAGGCTAGAGTGAGTGCCATGGCATCAGCCTAGCTCACAGCAACCTCAAACTCCGGGGCTCAAGCAATCCTGCTGCCTCAGCCTCCCAAGTAGCTGGGACTACAGGCATGTGCCACCATGCCCGGCTAATTTTTTCTATATATTAGTTGGCCAATTAATTTGTTTCTATTTATAGTAGAGATGGGGTCTCGCTCTTGCTCAGGCTGGTCTCGAACTCCTGAGCTCAAACGATCCGCCCACCTCGGCCTCCCAGAGAGCTAGGATTACAGGCTTGAGCCACCGCGCCCGGCCACACACACACATTTCTGTTGCATGATAATACAGAAGATTGGGGACATGTTGAATTGAAATAGATAAATAGATATTTATGTTTTAAGAGTCCTTATAAAATTTGTTCAGGAGGCATTTATACAGGCTTTTCTTAGCCATCTAAAACCATCACTGGTAAAATTAGAATTGGAGTATTAATAATAGAAGCTTAAACTTTCATATTTTCTAGTTTTCATTGTTCATTTATGGTATTTTTAAATTTTATAATTGAGGTAGCCTCTATTCTACAAAATAGAATGAGAGCTCTCCTTTATTGTCCTTTTAAATAAATTGTTTTAATTTATACTTTTAAGTACCTCATAATCTAGATAGTACATGTTATTTACATTTACCAAATGTAAAAACTAAGGCCCAAAGCATTTGTCTAGCTTAGGTTTATGTTTTTTATACATGCTGTTTGCTGAATTATAAAATTTTAGTGATACATATTTATAGAAACACATGTCAAAAGGTTGTTGACATTTTTCTTAACAAGTAGAGCAGTGTGAATTGTCAATATGCTATGGATGCCAAAAAAATATATTATGATCATAGACTGCAGTAATAGAAATGGGCGTGGGAAAGGGATAAGATGAGTATTGTGTTTAGCCTTTTTAGTTTATTCATGTATTCTCCAAAAATGTATTGCCTGTCATGTGATAGTACATGCATTGTATTGAGATTTAGAGACTGCATTCTAAATGAGATATAAATAGAAGGACACAAAAGAGTAAACAGGATTATGGTAATGCTTGTACCTTGTGAGAAACGGCTACAGTAACGAGAAATATTTAGCTTGGAGTACAGGACTGGATTGCATCCTTTTACTCTTTGAGGGTCTGTCATATGAAAGAAGCGTTGAATTTATTCTTCTAGTTTCAAAGTGTAAAACTGGGACCAAGTGAGGAAGTCATGCAGAGCTTGATCTGAGCTTAGTTTGAGGAAGGACTGATTAAACATTATTTGCAGGTGAAACAGGTAGCTTTGTGAGAGGGGGACAGGTATTGAATATCCTTTTCAGCCAGGTGTTCAAGCAGAGGCAAGGGATCCATTTGTGGAAAGATAGTAGAGAGAATTGAAGTATCAGAAGATGTAAGTGTGTGCCCTTTAATATCTTTTCTACTCATGTGAAATCTTAGATTTCATGACAATTCTTTTTTTTTTGAGATGGAGTCTCACTTTGTTGCCCAGGCTAGAGTGAGTACCGTGGCATCAGCCTAGCTTACAGCAACCTCAAACAAACTCCTGGGCTTAAGCAGTCCTACTGCCTCAGCCTCTCGAGTAGCTGGGACTACAGGCATGTGCCACTATGCCCGGCTAATTTTTTCTGTATATATTTTAGTTGGCCAATTAATTTGTTTCTGTTTATAGTAGAGACGGGGTCTCGCTCTTGCTCAGGCTGGTCTCGAACTCCTGAGCTTAAATGATCCGCCCACCTCGGCCTCCCAGAGAGCTAGGATTACAGGCATGAGCCACCGCGCCCGGCCTCATGACAATTCTTTAGGTAGATGCAGTGATACGGCCTCTCTGATAAATCAGTTAAGTTTTTCCATAATGAGTTCAACACAACATGTTCCATTGATAATGCAAAATGTGAATCATCCCTTGCCATAAGTATGTCCATGTATATAAATACATGTAAACAGGTTTCAACAAAGTAAAGTTATTCACCATTCTCTTGCATGTACTTAGGTACATATTTGTATACATAAGTACAGAAGAGAGAAATGCTGAATAATTGTTTATTTTGTTGATCCCTAAAATCCTGTTCGAACAGAGGGGAATTCAGATTTAGCTAATGATTATTTTGTGAGCTTTATAGATGAAAAACACTGGTTTGGGATTCAGTGCCATGGAGCACTATTTTGATTATAGCAAGCAAAGACACTGCTATATAAATCAGTGTTGTGCTATTAAATACAAAACACATCATGGCCACTGAGTGCAGATCTTTCAGAGTATGCTAAATTGTACAATGGCATGGGCAGTGGGTATGGGACCTACTACTGTAGTGGCCATGATGTGATTTAATTCCCAATTTTCACTGTTTTCTTAAATATAGAACCATGCCTGGAGGCATACTACTACCTGCCAACTTTTTTTCTAGATTGAAGTTAGTGTGCACATTTGCATTGAGTAGCACCAGCTTTGATTTTAGTGCATGACAAGAAGAGCCAAAGAGGGAACTCTAAATCAAACACAAATTATGAAAAAAAAATGTTTTCTTGGAAGCCAGCAATTATTTTTCTGAAGTATAGAAAAGGATTTTCTTTACTGTCCTATACACTGTACAGGTATTACAAAAAGGTATTTTCTGTAAATGCTTTGTTTGTTTTTGGCAAGTCTCCTGGCTTCATTAACTACCTGGCCAATGACCTAGAAGGAAGCAATAAGACTTTTTGGCAGCTCAAATGCAGGAATTAACCCTTATGTGTTTGACTCGAGAATTAAATCTTCCTAAATCTTAAGACCCAAGACAGATTCCAGTAAGTCCATGGACTGACTTGACATTCCGTAGCTGACTTGCCATATCTGTGTCCTGTAAAAGAAGGAGCATACTGAAAAGTTTCTGGAACTTTTTTTTTTTTTAAGAGACAGGGTCTTGCTATGTTGCCCAGGCTGGATTTGAATTACTGGGCTCAAGCAGTCCTCCTGCCTCAGCCTCCCTAGTTGCTGAATAAAGGTGTGTGCCACTGTGCCCAGCTCAGGAATGCTTTTTATTCAGCAGCCCTGATAGCAAAGTGTAGGGGAGAGAGCAATCAAAACCCTGACCCTATGTAACTGAGAAAGGGTTTCATGACTGTAGGGTCATTTTGGGGGGCATCTTCCCAAGTCTAAGCGGTCATAGGTGTTTATATGGTGAGTCTAAGTAAGCTCTGGTGTTCATTAGACTGTTACATGAAGTCGAGGACTTACTTATTTCAGGAAGATTTCTGTTCATATTGTGAGAAGTGAAAGAGTTAGCTTTGGTTTTTCTGAAAATCCTTTGCTATTGTCTTTCTGTCTATGCTGAAAACAAAGATCATTTGTGAACATTCTAGGGAGGAACACTGTGTGTTATTCTTTGAAGAGAGTTTCAAGGCTGTGATATGGGCTTTAATGGAATTGTCTGCCTTATCCTTGTTTTCATATTTGTAAAATGAGAAGTTGAGAATAAATGAGGAAATCATTACACTTGTTCAGGTGATCAAGTACCAGAAAGTCATGATGCTTTTTATGTAGTGTCTTAAAAGATTGATACTTTAAATACCCTTACATCAACTTGCAGTGATATTGCTACCAAACTCAAGTTCTCAAACTAAATGTGGTTAATGATTTCTAATTTTCTTATTAATGTATTTTAGTTATTCAGTTGTTAATTGAATGAATATAATGTGGTACGGATCATAGCTGCTGGGGAGACATCGATGAACTCTGTTTTCTTTAAATTTACTTTTTAATGAGGAGAAACAGACAAATAGTACACATCAGATTATAATATGCTGTGAAGAAAAATACTGTAAGGTAATAGAAAGTGATGGAAGGAAAAGGGATAAAGGGATGCTACTTATATAGCGTAGTCAGAAGAGGCCTTGCTGATAAGGTGGTCTGAATAAAGTGAAGTACTGAGCCAAAGGGGATGTTTGGGAGAAGGACGTGATAGGCAAAGAGCAAGTATTAATACAGAAGCCCTAAGTTATGCGAGAGCTTGCTTGGTCAGTGTCCCTGGAGCAGAGTGAAGTGGGGAAAGCAGTAGGAGAGAGTGGGAAATGAGGCCAGAGAGAGGTGTATATGGATATGTGATGCTGGTGGTATAATGAAGGAGGTCTTGTACACCTGGGCTAGGAATTTGGATTTTATCCTGAATGTGATGAAATCACGTTAGAGGGCTTTGAGCAGAGTAATTCCTGATAGGGGTTTTTTTTTTTTTTTACTTTTTAATTTTATCAGTTATGCATGGGCATAAGTTTAACAGTGACCCCTCTACCACTTTCATCTGTTAGCTCTTAGTGTGATATTTATCTCCACTTCTCTAAATAGCGTGCTTTTATTTCTACTTTTGTATTTTTTATTTTAGACATTGTTTACTGACTTACCATAGTGGAACATGATAGTTTATCTAATGTTTTCTTCCCTTCCCATGTCACATTCATGCATCATTTCTATTCCTGATCTTCCCAGTAGAGTTGTATTGCTGTTTTAATTGCATCATTATACAATGCTATGGCAATCTAAATGTTATTCATAGCTGGGCAGTATAGTAAACTATGATTCTTTTAACTTTCCTATACCTCTTTTTTTTCCCTGAAGTTCTTAACTCTCCTTTTGTTTGTTTGCCTGGTTTCTTAGGTCTACATATACTTAAAACTAATTCAGTACCAAACTCTACTAGTTATCTACATCTCCTCTCACATAGTTATCAGTTCCGTTTCTCTTAAAGGGTTTCTTCTGAGCCTCCTGACCTGTTCCGGTCAGGAATTATTTTCCATCTGGCATACAGGTATCATCTTGGGATCTCCATCATTCTTAAGATCTCTTTTGTTTCTCTCCTGTATTGGGATCCCCAAAGCTCTGCCTTCTAAGAGTAGATCTTTTCTTAATAAACTCATGTTAAAAGGTTTCCTTCTGCTTGAGTGGGGTTTATGTCCTCCAAATTGATTTTCTGTTTGTTTTGGTCTCTGCTTTCAGATTAGAGACTTTATGTAGATAATCTGGTAATCTGTAGTTAATGTTTGAGGGGTGGGAAAGAGGTGCCCTAAAAAGTGAGTTCAAAACTCTGTGTCTTAGACTGGAACTTACTGACTCTGAGCTTCAGTGGAATGATCTGGCTGGGTCTTTTTGCTAGAGATTGTCCAAGATTTGTATTTTCTGCTTTGTCCTTGAGCTGGATAGATTCCCCTAAGCAAGTCTTGGGTAGTTTCCTGCCTGTACTGTGAAGGCCTGTCTGCTAATTCTGGGATCGGGAAAGAGGGTTTGGGGAGAATTAGGAGTCTCAGCGTCTAGTGTAATGCCCTCGTTCGCAGAATGCCTTCAGCAGTGTGTGAAATTCCCTCGTCTAGACATGCTCTGTTTCACTCTCTCCAGAGACACTAAATCTTTAGGTGTTTTACTGGAGTGAGAGGGACCATTGCATGGCGAGTAGAGTTGGGTGGAGGTCTGCTGATGTGATTGCTTCTTAAACAGACATTGTATCAGTTCTCCTTATTCTAACACCTCACCCTTCTTCATTTCCACTTAAAGAGAACAAGCAGGTTGGGGCTTTTCCCCACTGCTAGCATAGGTTTCTGGTTTCTTGAACTTGCTAAATCTTTGGCTACCTTCTAACATTTTTATTATATTCACAAAATTTTATCACCATTACTACTATCCAGTATTAGAACATTTTTATCATCTCAATAAAACCTTGTACTGATTAATTGCTCTTGGTCTGAATGCCATCATTGTGAATTTTTAAAAAATCTGCCTGTAATCTGTCATTTTTGAAGGGTATAAAAATAGATGTATGTGTTTAGTCAGCCGTCTTTACTAGGAGTTTGATTGCGTGCCTTTTTCTTGGTATGTTCCTTTGGTTTGAAGACTACTGTTTCCATAGAAAAAGAGCTTGGGGAAAAAAGGCAGAGACTGGAAGTATGTTTTGTGAGTCTTTGCATGACTGAAAAATCTTTATTCTACCTTCACATTTATTTGATGTTTAGTTAAATACAGAATTGTGGGGTGAGAATAACTTTCCTTCATGCTTTCTTTTAGGTTCATTGTTTTTTTTTGAGAAATCTGTTATTCTGATTATTAATCTTTCATATATACTTTTCATTTTTGTCTTAAAACTTTTAGGATCTTTCCTTTATCCCTAATATTCTCAAATTTCATTGACGTTCTGTGGTGTAGGTTTGTTTTCTTCAAGTATCCTGACTACTTGTGGGTTATTTTATATCATTCAGTTCTGAGAAATTTTCTTGAATTTCTTTGATAATTTCCTTTTCTCTGTTTTCTGGAACTCTCATAATTTAATTTTTTTTTAAGTATTATACCTTCCATCTCTGTCGTTTTGTCCTACTATGAGATTCCTAAACTCTAAGCTTTCAACTCTTCCATCAAATGTTTAAATTCTGCTTTTATAATATTTTTTTCCCTCACATGCTTTACACAGAAGTATGCTTTCATAGCTTTAATTTAAGAAAGTTTTTTCTGTTCTCTGAATAGTCCCTTTTTTTTTTAGACAGAGTCTCACTCTGTTGCCTGGGCTAGAGTGCCGTGGCGTCAGCCTAGCTCACAGCAACCTCAAACTCCTGGGCTCAAACAATCCTTCTGCCTCAGCCTCCTGAGTAGCTGGGACTACAGGCATGCACCACCATGCCCAGCTAATTTTTTCTATATATTTTTAGTTGGCCAATTAATTTCTTTCTGTTTTTTAGTAGATACAGGGTCTCTTTCTTGCTCAGGCAGGTTTGGAACTCCTGACCTTGAGCGATCCGCCTGCCTTGGACTCCCGGAGTGTGAATAGTTCTTTTAAATAGCATTCTCTTGTTTCATAGATGTAGTAATTTCTCAAATTTCTCTGTGGATATTGATGGTACTTTTTTGAAATTTTGTCTCCATCCATAATATGTTTCCCCCATGTTACTTTTTTTTGTTTATTTATGCCAGTACATTTGAAAACTTTAGGTTAAACAGACTCAACAAGAACACCCAACCAGTCTTACATTCATTAAATAAATCAACTTAATTTCCTCAGAAGGAAAAGCCCCAGTTCCTATTTTGTTAGCAAGTTTTCTTTTTTGTTTTGTTTTTTGTGGGACAGGGTCTCTCTAGGTTTCCCAGGCTGAAGTGTATTGGCACAGTCATAGCTCACTCCATCTTTGAACTCCTGGGCTCAAGCAGTCCAGATGAGCCAGATGAGAGATGATGAGGAATAGGACCAGAAACCCTGGAGTTCCAAGTGCTTTGGGTAGGGTTCCCCCTTTTCCAGACATGACGTTATCTTTGGAAGGAGTGAAAATCCAGTCCCAGAATCCTGTATGTTCTTCATGAGACCTTCACCCTTCTCAGTTTGCAACCACTCACCACTGTCTGCCTTTAAACCATTGTCAACCACAGGGATCCTTTTTTTTTTTTTGAGACAGAGTTTCACTTTATTGCCTAGGCTAGAGTGAGTGCTGTGGCGTCAGCCTAGCTCACAGCAATCTCAAACTCCTGGGCTCAAGCAATCCTGCTGCCTCAGCCTCCCAAGTAGCTGGGACTACAGGCATGTGCCACCATGCCCGGCTAATTTTTTCTGTATATATTTTAGTTGGCCAATTAATTTCTTTCTATTTATAGTAGAGATGGAGTCTTGCTCTTGCTCAGGCTGGTCTCGAACTCCTGAGCTCAAACGATCCACCCACCTCGGCCTCCCAGAGAGCTAGGATTACAGGCTTGAGCCACCTGCCCGGCCAACCACAGGGATCCTTACTCCTGGATTGCTCTAGGGCTCTATTGGCACTGTTGCAGTTGGTGCCCCGACCCTACCCCTCAAGACTCCACCTTTATTGTTTTATCTCTTTTAGTAGTTCTTATCACTACTTAATATATTGATCTGGTACATAATATATTAACACATTTATTTGTTCAGCCTCATTACACTGTAAGCATTGACTACCAGATTAAGGGCGGGTGGGAGGAGGAAAAGGGGAAATGTAGGTCAAAGGAAACAGAGTGGCAAAAATATTGGGTCAACAAGTACAAAGATGTAATGTATGAAATGAGTATTATAGTTAAGAGTGTACTGTGTTCAGGATTTTTGATAAATGAGTAGATTATAACTGTTCTTGCCATAGGGAATATGTCATGATGGATATGTTAATTTGTTCCACTATAGTAACCATTTTGCCATTTTTATGTATCTTATAACATCATGTTGTATACCTTAAATGTACACAATAAAATTTATTTTAAAAAAACACATAAAAAATATTTAAAAGGTAAATTTTATGTTATCTGAATTTTACCTCAGTAAAAAAAATTACTGTGGTAGAATGTAAGTAACATGAAGATAGAAGTTTTTGTCTGTTTTTTTTCCTCAGTTTTTTTTATTGTGCTCAAATTCAGATAACATAAAGTTTACCATCTTAGCCATTTTAAAGTGTGTAATTCACCAGTATTAAATACATTCATAAGGTTGTGCAACCAGCAGCACCAACCATTTGCAGAAATTTTTTCATCTTGCAAAACTGAAGCTATGCTCTTAAATAGTAACTCTCCATTTTTCCTTCCTCCCAGCCCCTGGCAACCATCATTCTACTTTGTCTCTATGATTTTGACTACCTAAGTACCTCATATAAGTGGAATCATATGCTGCTATTCATCTTTTTTGTGACTGGCTGATATCACTTAGCTTAATGTCTCCAAATTTCATCCATGTTTTACCATTTAAGGCTGAATAATAATTACATTGTATATACCACATTTTGTTTATTCATCAATCTGTTGGTAGACACTTGGGTAGCTTCCACGTTTTAGCTGTTGTGAATAAAGCTGCTATGAACGCAAAACTACAAATATTTCTTGGAGACCCTGTTTTTGTTTCTTTTTAGTATAAGCCCAGAAATAGGATTGCTAGATCATATGGTAATTCTATATTTAATTTTTTGATGAACTGCCATACTCGTTTTCATAGTGGGTGTACCATTTTACATTCCCACCAACAATGCACAAGGGTTCTAATTTCTTCATATTCTTGCCCACACTTGTAATTTTCTGTTTTCTACATTTTGGTAGTTGCCATCCTAATAGTGTGAGGTGGTATCTTATTGAAGTTTTTGATTTGCATTTCGCTGGTAATTAGTGACTTGAGCATGTTTTTGTAATGCATATTAACCATTTGTGTATCTTTTTGGAGAAATATCTAAATAAAGTTATTTGCTCTTTTTGGGGTGAGAGCTAGGGTTTTGCTCTGTTACCCAGGCTGGAGTGCAGTGGCCTGATTTTAGCCCAGTGCAGCCTGGAACTCCTGGACTCAAACAGTCCTCCTGCCTCAGCCACCCAAGTAGCTGGGACCTTAGGGGAGTGCCACCACATCTGCCTAATTTTAAAATTTTTTGTAGAGTAGTGTCTAACCAAGGGTGATGTCAAATTCCTGGCCTCAGTGATCCTCCTGCCTTGGCCTCTCAAAGTACTGGCCTCCCAAAGTGGTGCTGGAATTATAGGCATAAATCACTTTGCCTGGCCCTTTTGCCCTTTTTAAAATCGAGGTTTTTTTTGTTGCTGTTGCTCTTTGGGAGTTCTGTGTATATTCTGGAGCGTGATCTTTTATTAGATATGATTTGCAAATATTTTCTCTCATCCCATAGGTTGCCTTTTCTTTTGTTGATATTGTTTGATATACAAAATATTCTAATTTTTATGAGGTCTGATTTGTCTATTTTTTCTTTCGTTGCCTGTATCCACGAATCATCACCAAATTCATTGTTATGAAGTTTTTTTGTTTTTTTTTTTTGAGACAGAGTTTCACTTTGTTGCCCAGGCTACAGTGAGTGCCATGGCGTCAGCCTAGCTCACAGCAATCTCAAACTCCTGGGCTCAAGCAATCCTCCTGCCTCAGCCTCCCGAGTAGCTGGGATTACAGGCATACGCCACCACGCCCGGCTAATTTTTTCTATATATATTAGTTGGCCAATGAATTTCTTTCTATTTATAGTAGAGATGGGGTCTCGCTCTTGCTCAGGCTGGTTTCGAACTCCTGACGTCGAGCAGTGCACCCGCCTCAGCCTCCCAGAGTGCTATGATTACAGGCGTGGGCCACCTCGCCCGGCCTGTTATGAAGCTTTTGCTTTATGTTTTCTTCTAAGAGTTGTATGGTTTTAGGTTTTACATTTAAGTCTTTGATTCATTTTGAATTAATTTTGGTGTGTGATGTTAGGTAAAGCTTCAGTCTCATTTTCTTACATGTGGATATCCATGTTTCCCAGCATCATTATTTGAAAAGGCCATCCTTTCACCATTGAATGGTTTTGGTACTCTACTTAAAAATCGTTTAACCATATATATGCAAGGGTTAATTTTGGACTATCTATTAGTCTCTGTATCTGTCCTTATGCCAGAACCACAGTATTTTGATTGCTTTAGATTTGTAGTAAGTTTTAAATATGAGGAAGTATGAGTCCTCCAGCTTATTTTATGATTGTTTTCGCTATTCAGAGTCCCTTAGATTCCATATGAATGTTAAGATGAATTTTTATAGTTTTGCAAAAATCATTATTGGGATTTTGGTAAGGATTACATTGAATTTGCAGATTACTTTGGGTAGTGTCGACATCTTAATATGAAGTCTTCCACTCCATGAACATGGGATGTGTTTTATTTATTCCTTCTTTATTTCAGCAGTGTTTTATAGTTTTCCTTGTATAGGTCTTTTACTTCCTTGTTTGAGTTATTTTCTGAGTATTTTATTCTTTTTTGATGCTATTGTAAATGGAATTGTTTTCATAATTTCTTTTCCAGAGTGATCGTTTTTAGTGTCTAGAAATGGAACTGATATGTGTTGATTTTGTATCCTGCTGCTTGGCTGAAGTAGCTGATTCATTTATTAATTATAATAATTTTTTGGTGGAATCTTTAGAGTTTTCTATATTTAAGGTCATCATCTGTCAACAGAGATAATTATACTTCTTTCTTTCCAATTTGGATGCCTTTGATTTCTTTTTCTTGCCTCATTGCTCTGGCTAGAACTTTAGTTCCATGTTAAATGGAAGTGTTGAAAGTGATCTTCCATGCCTTGTGCTTGATCTTAGAGGAAAAGCTTTTAGTTTTTAACCATTAAGTATTACTGTGAGTTTTTCATATGTGGTTTTTATTATGTTAAGGTATGTTCTTTCTATCCCATGTTTGTTGAGTGTTTTTACCATGAGAGGTTGTTGAATTTTATCAGACGTTTTACTGCATCAACTGAAATGATCATGTGGTTTTTTTACCCTCCATTCTGTTAATGTAGTATGTAATCATTGATCAGTTTTCTTTTTTCTTTTTTTTTGGATTCGTTTTCTTATATGAAACATTCTTGCATTCCAGGAATAAATACCACTTGGTCATGGTGTACAGATGCTCCTTCACTTACGATGGGACTACATCCTGATAAACCCATCGTGAGTTGAAAATATGCTTAATACACCTAACCTACTAAACATCATAGCTTAGCTTAGCCTACCTTCATTGTGCTCAGAACACTTACATTAGCCTACAGTTGGGC
Source organism: Mirza zaza (assembly GCA_008750895.1). Classification (NCBI taxonomy): domain Eukaryota; kingdom Metazoa; phylum Chordata; class Mammalia; order Primates; family Cheirogaleidae; genus Mirza; species Mirza zaza. The sequence goes on along the minus strand of VSMD01116883.1, from coordinate 2,301 downwards.
AAAATCATCTAACACAAAACCTATTTTAAAATAAAGAGTTGAGGCCGGGTGCGGTGGCTCACGCCTATAATCCTAGCACTCTGGGAGGCCGAGGCGGGCGGATTGCTCAAGGTCAGGAGTTCAAAACCAGCCTGAGCGAGACCCCGTCTCTACTATAAAAATAGAAAGAAATTAATTGGCCAACTAATATATATATAAAAAAATTAGCCGGGCATGGTGGCGCATGCCTGTAGTCCCAGCTACTCGGGAGGCTGAGGCAGCAGGATTGCTCGAGCCCAGGAGTTTGAGGTTGCTGTGAGCTAGGCTGACGCCATGGCACTCACTGTAGCCTGGGCAACAAAGCGAGACTCTGTCTCAAAAAATAAAATAAAGTAAAGAGTTGAATACTTAAATAATACTATACTGAAAGTGAAAAACAATGGTTGTATGGCTACCTGAAGTATAGTTTTTTTGTTTTTTTTTTTTTGAGACAGAGTCTCACTTTATTGCCCAGGCTAGAGTGAGTGCCGTGGCGTCAGCCTAGCTCACAGCAACCTCAAACTCCTGGGCTCAAGCAATCCTGCTGCCTCACCCTCCCGAGTAGCTGGGACTACAGGCATGCGCCACCATGCCCGGCTAATTTTTTTCTATATATATTAGTTGGCCAATTAATTTCTTTCTATTTATAGTAAAGATGGGGTCTCGCTCTTGCTCAGGCTGGTCTCGAACTCCTGAGCTCAAATGATCCGCCCACCTCGGCCTCCCAGAGAGCTAGGATTACAGCTGTGAGCCACCGTGCCTGGCCTGATGTAGGCTTCTTCATTGACAATTTTTTTCTTTTAGCATTTTGAGTAACTCTGCCCACTGCTTTCTGGCTTTCAAAATTTCTGATGTAAAATCTGCTGGTAATCTTATCGAAAATTACTTGGATATGAGAGGTTGTTTTTGTTTCTGCTTTCCAGATTTTTTGTCTCTGGCTTTAGAAATTTTGATTATAATGTGCCTTGATGAAGGTCTCTTCTAGTTCTCTTTGACATCCTCTTTTAGGTCATTCAGTGTTTTTAGATATTTATGTCTTTCATCAAATTTGGGACATTTTCAGCCATCTTTTCTTCACATATTCTTTCTACCCCTTTGTCTTCTCCTTCTGGGACACCCACTTGTATACTTTCAAGTTTGCCGATTCATTCTTCTGCCTGCTCAAATCTACCTTTGATTTCCTCTAGTGAATTTTTCATTGATTATACTTTTCAGCATCAGGATTTCTTTTTGTTTACTTTTAGATTGCTATGTCTTTATTGATATTTACATTTTGTTTATACATCGTTTTCTTGACTTTTTCCACATCTTTCTTTCTTTTTTTTTTTTTTTTGATTCAGAGTCTCACTCTGTTGCCCGGGCTAGAGTGCCGTGGTGTCAGCCTCGCTCACAGCAACCTCAAACTCCTGGGCTCAAGCAATCCTTCTGCCTCCCGAGTAGCTGGAACTACAGGCATGTGCCACCATGCCCGGCTAATGTATATTTTTAGTTGTCCAATTAATTTCTTTCTATTTTTAGTAGAGACGAGGTCTCACTCTTGCTCAGGCTGCTTTTGAACTCCTGACCTTGAGTGATCCGCCTGCTTTGGCCTCCCAGAGTGCTAGGATTACAGGTCTGAGCCACTGCGCCCGGCCCACATCTTTCTTTAGTTTTTCAAGACTTTTTTTTTCTGTAAGAAAGCGTCTCAGTCTGTCACCCCAGGTAGTGTGCAGTGGTGTCATCATAGCTCGTTGCAACCTCAAACTCTTGTCTCAAGTAACTTTCCTGCCTCAGCCTCCCGAGTAGCTGGGATTATAGGCGCATGCCACTGTACCCGGCTAATTTTTCGGTTTTTGGTTAGAGATAGGGTGTCGCTGTTGCTCAGGCTGGTCTTAAACTCCTGACCTCAAGTGATCCTTCCCTCCTGGGCCTCCCAGAGTGCTAGGATTGCAGGCATGAGCTACTGTGGCTGGCCTCTCTGAGCATCTTTGAAACGGTTATTCTGTAGTTTGTCTGGTAGATCTACCGACCGGTTTTTTCATGGGCAGTTTTTTTTTTTTCTTTTTCCCTTTCTTTTTTTTTTTTTTTTGAGACAGAGTCTCACTTTATTGCCCAGGCTAGAGTGAGTGCCGTGGCATCAGCCTAGCTCACAGCAACCTCAAACTCCTGGGCTCAAGCAATCCTGCTGCCTCAGCCTCCCAAGTAGCTGGGACTACAGGCATGTGCCACCATGCCCGGCTAATTTTTTCTGTATATATTTTAGTTGGCCAATTAATTTCTTTCTGTTTATAGTAGAGATGGGGT
>VSMD01116881.1:0-150054 GCA_008750895.1 Mirza zaza | reverse complement strand
CTTTTTTTTTTTTGAGACAGAGTCTCACTCTGTTGCCTGGGCTAGAGTGCCATGGCATGAGCCTAGCTCACAGCAACCTCAAACTCCTGGGCTTAAGCAGTCCTCCTGCCTCAGCCTCCCGAGTAGCTGGGACTACAGGCATGTGCCACCATGCCCGGCTAATTTTTTTTCTATATATTTTTAGTTGGCCAGCTGATTTCCTTCTATTTTTAGTAGAGGCAGGGTCTCGCTCTTGCTCAGGCTGGTCTCGAACTCCTGACCTTGAGCGATCCTCCCACCTTGGCCTCCCAGAGTGCTTAGGATTACAGGCGTGAGCCACCATGCCCGGTGATATTTTATGCCCTTTATTTATGAGGGAATGCATGGCTTAGAGCAGTGTTTTCCATCTTTTCATGTCATCACACACATAGGACATGATACTGTTTGTATAGCATCCTGGGCAAAGACATGGACCACTTATGGCTGGAGGCAAGTAGTCCAGGAGCTCTAGGTCCATCAGGCCCAGCCGAACGTGTTTATAACCCATGTTAGGGAAACTCCAGCTTATGAAAAACATCTCTATTCATTTAAGGTCACTCAGCTAATAAGGACTAAATGACATGGAAAATATTTTTACATTTTTATGGAAAATAAGGAAACATTGACATTATCAGGATAATATATATTCTCTTCTCATTTGATTTATTCTGGAGATTGCTTTTTATTTTCTCTAAATCAGTTTTAAATATCTGTCGTGAAATATGTTGCATGTATTCATTAATAAGCCATTTGGATATCTGGTCTTTGGTCTTTGATATCTCTGCTGTAAAGGAGGTTTATTCAACCTTCTAAAATCCGGAGTATAATTACCTATTGAAGTCTGTTCTAATCTTGGGCCTGTCTGTTGTCTAAATTGCAGTGGACTTTAAAACACCTCATATCATTTAATAATGGAACTTACAAAGGTGACTGTGAATAATCGTATTCTGAAACTAGTCACTAGCCCAAAGTAATGAGCACTTGGATTTTTCTCTTTGGAATAGTCTGTTTTCTTTTTCTTGTTTTGTTTTTGTTTGTATGGTTTTTTTAGTTTGGTTTTTTTTTTTTTCCCCCCCATTCAGGGAATTAGCGTGACTAACTTGTCCAGGTTTTCCTGGGACTTATAGACAGTCCTACGTCCCGGGAAACCACTCAGTCCTAGGCAAATGGAGATGGTTGGTCGCCTTAAGAAAGCTTCAGATGGTCCAAAAGTAGACTATTGTTTTCATATATCTGTGACTATACTCAATGACTAACAAAATCGCAATTCCATTTGCTATTGATGATAGCTGTAAATAGCTGTATGTTACTGTACTGAAATTTATTTTAGAATAGCATATCTTTACATGCTATTAAAATTTTAATATTAAATTTAAATATCTACTATAATATTTAAGTATTTCAGTAATTTTACATTTACTCATATTTTCTATAGAAACCTAATCACTTAAAAATTACAAGTTTAAATACCAAGTTGTACTTTAAATCTATCAATCATAAGATGAAAATGAAAAATCATGTCACTTTTCTTAATAGGAAGGGAAAGCTAGTAGTAATATAAGTGGAAAAAAATACATTTAAGAAGCAAATTGGTTCGGCAGAAGGGTGAGCTCAGTGAAAAAATAAATAAAAAATAAAAAGCAAATTCAGTGTTACTGAGCTGCCTTTTTTGTTTGAGTACCATTTTCTGGTGGCAACAGTGACAGAGAGAAATGACTAAAACGTGGTCCTGACTCAACATGTAGATGACGGAGATGAAGCAGAGAAAGATAACACCATGACATTTAATAATGGGGTATATGTATCGCTATGAAAGTAGAAAGGTGAGAGTAAACATTTCGAAGGCAAAGGTAGGATGGAAGATGGAGGAATTAAGGAAAGTTTGAGACATAGCGGATATGTAAACTGAACATCTAGATGTATGGTGACATGATATGTCAAGAAATGATAAATCATAGGTGGGTAGAAAAGAGAGTTTAGTTGTATTTGAGGCAGAAAATGATACTGGGTAGGTAGAAAGGGGACAGATTTTGCAAAGGATTTTTCTTGGGGTTCTCTCGCTCTCCATCACCCTGCTATTGCATTAGTTCAGGCCCTATCTTTTATATGGTGTTTTGTGTTTGTTTCCTAATTATCCTTGCCTTCTGGCTCTCTATATTTAATTTATGATCTACACTAACACCAGCTGATTTTCTGAAATCTAGTTCTGTTATTTTTTTGTTTGTAACATATCATTGGGTCTTTGTTGCCAGCAAAACAGAAGTCAGACTAGAATGTGAGACAATTTTTGTAGGTCATTGAACGTATATTCTTTGTGGGCCACTTGACCAGCTCTCTGCCCTAATGAAGGGTGTGTAAGTAATGAGCCTCAGTTGGCTTTGCTTGTAAAATAAGGACCATACAGTAATAGTGTCTACCTCATAAGGTTGACTTGAGGAATAGACGAGATCATGCGCTTAGCCTTATGCCTGTTACCTAACAACCACTAATTAAAGATTAGCCATTATTATTGTGGCATTTCAGGAGTGAGCAATTTCGAACTCTGTGTTTGCTCAAACATACTGTACCATCTGGCCTAACCTGCTGTGTAACTTCCAGGCGACCTTTCCCTTTTTATTTTAATTCCTTGTACATCTCTATTCCATTCCTGCCAGTGTTGATCGGTCGTCCCTTTTATGTTAGCCTGTGTGTGCGTGTGTGTGTGTGTGTGTGTGTGTCTACATCTACCATCGTTAGATGTAAGCGATTAAATCATAGTTACTTATGAAACTACTAATACAAGTAAGTAGACTGTGGTCTTCTGAAGAGCAGGAATGCTTTATCTGCCAACACGCAGCCTGACATTCCCTAGGCATTCCATAAATGTGTGACGAGAAAGTAAATAATCAACAGATGATGCCAACCTGTTGATCTCTAGTGCAGTAAAACTTTTTATTACAAGCCGCATCGTGGAAAATCTTGACAAATATTAATATTATACTTCTTAACAGTGTTAAAAATGTTTGCTGTAAGAAGGCCCAGAATTTTTTCCTCTGGAAATGTTTGAAAATAATACAAAGGAAGCGATGGCTTCGTCAAGTGTGTTTCCAGCAGCCCCAAGAATCTGTGATAATAAAAGTAAAAATGATAGGAAAGCAGCTATTAGTGCCATATGTTTTGCATTTATTGTCTTATATAGCCCTCATATTTACCCTAAGAAATATGTACCATTCTATCTACTTTTATAAGAGAGAAAAGTGAGGCCCAGGAAAATTACAAGTAGTTTGCTGAAGTTCATGGTTATTAAGTGCTTGTTTTTCTCATTTCCAAAGCATATAGTCTTTTAAAACATGGTGCTTTTTAATAAATAATTATCAAATTTAATAAATAACCTATTATGTAAAAAAAAAAAATAAAAACCAAACCCAATCTCAATATTTGATTAAAGCAAATTTGTCTAAAGGGGCAATGGAGTATTTCTTGGCATGTAGTCATTTTTAAATTCTTACATGAATTTAAAAACTTACCTTGATACGTGGCTTTTTGGCTTAACATTTGTGAATTATTCAGCTATACCAATTGGAGTTATGTCTGTCTCTCTATTCATTTAATTATTGGTTTATTTTCCAGAAAACCGTGGACTGCATGACAACGATGTCAGTGCCTTCCACCCTGGTTAAATGTTTATATCTGTTTTTTGACCTTCCACATGTGCCTGAGGCAGTCGGAGGTGCACAGAATGAGCTACCTCTAGCGGAACGTCGAGGACTGCTCCAGAAAGTTTTTGTACAGGTACGGAAGGTGCTATTTGTTAACACCTGTCGTCTGCATACTCTATTTAAAACAAAATGGGTGCACTTCTTAAAAAGATGTCCTACATATTCCATTTCGTGTAGTATCTCATTCTGTTTATTTGAGGATGACTTTATATCATATAATTATCACATTGTTTTGAATCTGCAGAAAGAATCTTGAAATATTATTTTCAGGACTATTCAAGTGATGCATTAGAAAGTTTCTCTGAATAGATCCAGTTATTAGTATTATGTTTGATATGTCAGTAACGTCTCTAAAACAAACTGAGCAAGGAAAAAACTGTTTTGAAAATTAAGATTTGGGTAATATTTCTGAATCAAGAAATTCTGTTTAGTTGCTGTTTTGTACACAAGACATCCCTAACCTATAAATATTTAAATTATAAAGACAATTTGTTTTAGTGGCTGCTGCCAACTCTTCTACCTCCTGCCCGTAAGGTCTTCTTTCCTGCTGTTACCGCTGTTCTTATAATAGCATCGTGGGTTAACTGAGGTGTAATAGACCTTTGTTAGCTAGCCTGGGCATATAGTTATCATGTGTGATATTCCTTCTTGGGAGAAAATTTTCAAAACAAGCAACCTACAAGCATTTAGAATACAATGTGTCCATTGGTCTAATACAGTATAAAAAAACGTTTGGCACAAAAAGATAAATACTGTGTGATTCCACTTATGTAAATTATCTACGGTAGTCAAACAGAATAGAAAGTAGAATACTGGTTGCTAGGGACTAAAGGGAGAAAAGAAAAGGGAATTATTGTTCAGTGGGAATAGAATTTTTAGTTCTGCAAGATGAAAAAGTTCAAGAGCTCTGTTGCACAACATTGTATGTGTTAACACTAACGTGCTGCACAGTTAAAATGGTTAAGATGGTAAATTTTGTTACGAGTTTTTTTTAATCACAATAAAAGGTTAACACGTTTAAATCTAGTTCTCTGAAGTTATATAACCCACGATGCAGATTTTTCACCTATAAAATGAAAATGACACTTAAAGGCTTTTTGTGAGATTCAAATGAAATGATAAGTGAAGCTGTGGTTCTCTGCTTGGCACATAGTAGACATTAAAGAAAAGTAACTGACTGCTGCTCTGGTCCCCGTCACCACTGAGAGAGTAGAAAGAGAATAGAAAGGATGGTGGATTGGAGCAGGTATGGGCTGGAAAAGGTACGGTAGAGCAGGTGTGGAGAATGGTTGCTTGCTCACTTCATGTTACTAGAGTCTTTCTTGCCTCTGCTGTGCAGAGGTGCTAATGATGAAAGAACAGGAGAGGAGGACACCAAGGCAGCTTTAGGAAGTAGAAGAATGGAACTATCAAATAAAACACTAAATCAGCAAATATTTATTAAACACTTGATCCATTATACACTTTTGTGCTTGTGGTTAACATGTCTTATCTCAATTTGCAACGCAAACCCATGGCTTCAGAGCTTTTGTTTTCCCCCAAAATGATTGAGCAAGTGGCAGAAATAGGATCAGAACTTAAGTTTATCTGACTCCTGAAGATTGGAGAAAAGCAGTGAGAAAAGCAATGGGAATAAATAAAGGAATAAATCACATAGGAATTAAAGGTGCTTAAAGACATTGCTGATGAATGTGGTGGATTATTCTCTACTGATTAGAATAGCAGCCTCATTTCAATTAAAGCCCTTTTAAAGAACTAATGAATGCCTTAGGCGATAAGTGGGAGCTATAGTTTCATGCTTCTAATATCTAATGGAAACTGCATTTTTATACTTTTAATATTAATGCCTAAAAGTAAGCACAGCACAGTTTTCTTTTGAAACGTTAAAAAAAAAAAAAGTCCCTGTCTTTGAAAGCAGTAGATGCTTGACTTTCAAATACCGTGGGACTTATTGTAGCATACTGGAATCATCGAAGGTTAAACTCCTCGTTTACAGTTGTGGAAAATGGTATTCTGTGTATGCGATCCCCGGCAGGTGAGCAGCAGTGATGAGAACCTCGCTTTCCCACGTCCCGGCTCAAGGTTCCTTTTCGTGCATCGCTTCCTTTGTTTTAGTTCCTCATCGCAGGCTAGATTTTGTCGTCACCGTTTTGTCTAGAAAGACCATTTGAGACAAGTTTATTAAATGTTTTATGATAGATAAAATCCCTGTGTTCGTATTATTATGCGACAGATGGTTTCCTGGGCATCTAGCATTTGGCGCTGCCTCACGCAGGCAGCCTGTTTTGTTTTTGTTGTTGACGTGGCCAATGATTGTTCTGCCACCCTTGGTTGGACTTTGTAACCACAAATAGAGGTGGTTAGCGTAGGGCCAGAACAGGAATGAGGTATAGATGCTTGCTTCAGTTTTCTGTTCTCTAAAATGACAGGCTTAAACCAGATTGTTTGTAAGAACCTTTTTGCCTGTGAAGATTAGGAACGAATTATCTTAGAAGTCATCAGTCAGATCCAAGGAATCATTAAATCCAGTTTATTTTTGAGAACAGGGATTTGACTTGGAAAAAAAGCAACTTACTGCTTTTTTGCGTTTGTTTGCTATGTTAGAAATTAGGGAAGTGGCGTCTGTCCCTCTAATCACATAAGGCAGTGTCAGAACCAATAAAAGGTATAATTGGTACATCTCTCTGAGCATATAACATTTTGTTGGAAAAGATAGACATACTACACATTGGTGGTCATCCGGAATCCAGCAGTTTGTCCAGGCATTTGGTGGGTGGGTGCCATATTTACTGATTTTGTAAATACTGTGTTGTTTTTCTTAATACTTTTTTTCCCCTGATGCTTGGCAGCTGTGACTTAGAAAGCTTTTGTATTTAAGCATGTTTTTGCACTGAAGGACATAGGGAGAGGAACACTTCACTTTCTCAAAGCGTATTTCAAATACCTCTTTCTATTTAGCAATTTTCCCACTGATGTTGAAATACCCAAATTTCATGAAGCATTGTATCCTCTTTCAGGAGGATAAAGTGATGTCATAAATTAGAGTTGTTTTATTCATATTACATATTTTAAAAATGTTTAGATGAGAAAAAGTTAACATTAAGAGAAGAAAGCTAACTTTTCCTGACACCGAACAGGGATTAGAAGGAAGAGTCTATTGAGGGCAGAAACCACTGCTAAATTGCCCACGCAGCAGGCTCTTAATGCTGTGAGCACTTGTGTAGTGAGTATTTTGCAAATCATAGTTAAGGAATAAGCTCTCATTTCAGAATTTAGGAAGTCTTTTTTTTTTTTTTTTTGAGACAGAGTCTCACTTTATTGCCCAGGCTAGTGAGTGCCGTGGCATCAGCCTAACTCACAGCAACCTCAGACTCCTGGGCTAAAGCAATCCTGCTGCCTCAGCCTCCCAAGTAGCTGGGACTACAGGCATGTGCCACCATGCCAGGCTAATTTTTTCTATATATATTAGTTGGCCAATTAATTTCTTTCTATTTATAGTAGAGATGGGGTCTCGCTCTTGCTCAGGCTGGTCTCGAACTCCTGAGCTCAAAGGATCCGCCCACCTCGGCCTCCCAGAGAGCTAGGATTACAAGCTTGAGCCACCGCGCCCGGCCTTAAGAAGTCTTGAGTCTTCTTTGAAAGCCACTCTAGAAGGCTTTGGCAACTAGATATAATTTTTAAAAATATTTCCAAATAAAGATGATTTTTATTATTTCCTATATCCCCACTTACTTGTGTAGAAAACTGAAACAGTTTGAAAAATACCTTTACTTTTAAAGATCTATTTTTACTTTCTCATCTCCCTAAAACTGTCCTTTTTAGAGAAGAAAATTACACTTTACCTGTGGCAAACTAAGAATTAAAAAACTATATTATAAAATGCTGGCCTTGAAAAGTAGTGCCGTTTTATCCTGTTTCAAGCCAAGGTATACAAAAATATGCTGAAGAGAAGATAGTAAATGTTTTAAAAAAAAAAGTAAGTTGATAGAAGTAGGGTTGGTTTATTGTCTTAAGGTAAAGTATAAATTTTGGACGTCTTTTTTAATGTTGCCTAAAAGCAGTAATCATTGTGGTTTTAATGGCATTGCTCAATATTTACGCTGAACTTTTTAATAATATTCAGATCTAGTCATTCTCTGGCTCTTCTTTCCTCAAACATTTATTTATTTATATATACTCTTGTGGGTTGTTTTTTTTTTACATGTGTTTGTTTATTTTTTATTTCAGAATATTAAGGAGGTACAAATGTTTTTGATACATGGCTTGAGTTAGGGCTATAAATGTACCCATCACCCAAATAGTGTTCACTGTAGCTGTTAGGTGGTTTTTGCCCCTCCCCGCGTCTCCGTTACCCCCTGCTTGATTCTGATGACCTTTACTTCCCTGTGTGTACTGTGTCTCCAAATGGTTAGTTCAAATTTATTAAAGAGAATATGTGGTGTTTGTGTTTCCATTCTTGAGATATTTCTTCTGGGAAAATGGTCTTCAGTTCCTTCCAAATTACTGCAAAAGGCATTAGTTCATCCTTAGTACAACTCAGCCTTTACGTATACCACATTTTGTTAATCCACTCACGGATTAATGGGCACTTGGGTTGATGCCACATCTTTGCACTTGTGAATTAATTGTGCTGCAATGAACATTTGAGTGCTGGTGTCTTTTTGATAAAATGACTTCTTTTCCTTTGAGTTAGATACCCAGTGGGATTGCTGGATCAAATGGTAGGTCTACTTTTAGTTCTTTGAGGAATCTCCATACTGTTTTCCATAGAGGTTGTACTAATTTGCAGTCCCACCAACAGTGTATAAGTGTTCCTTCCTTTCTGCATCCACACCAGCATCTATTGTTTTTGGACTTTTTAATAAAAGTCATTCCAACAGGAGTAAGGTGATATCTCATTGTGGTTTTAATTTTTACTTCAGTGATGATTAGCAATGTTGAACGTTTTTTCATATGTTTATTGCCATTTGTCTGTCTTCATTTGAAAAGCTTCTGTTCATGTCCTTTGCCCATTTTTTATTGGAGTTGTTTTTTTCTTGCCGATTTGAGTTCTTTGTAGATTCTGGATATTAGCTCTTTATCTGATGTGTAGATTGTGAATATTTTGTCCCTGCTTTTATTATTTTTAATTGACACATAATAATTGTACAGATTTGTGGGATACAATGTGATGTTTTGATACATACAATGTATAATGATCAAATAAGGGTAATTAGCATATCCATCACCACAAACTTTTTATCATTTGTGTTGAGAACATTGAAAATCTATTCTTTTAGCTATTTGAAAATAAACGGTATATTGTTAATAATAGACATTGTATATTGCTATAGAAGACTAGAACTTATTCCTTCTGTCTGGATGTTCTGTATCCGTTAACCAACTTTGGGCTCTCTCCCCTCTTCCCTACGTCTGTTAACCACCACTCTACCCTCTACTTATATGAGATCAACTTTTTTAGCTTCCACATATGAGTGAGAACATTTGGTATTTATATTTCTGTGTCAGGATTATTTCACTTAACATAATGTTTTCCAAGCTCATCCATGTTGCCTCAAATGACAGAATTTCATTCTTTTATATGGCTAAATAGTATTAAATTGTGTATATATATATACCACATTTTCTTTATCCATTCGTCTGTTGATGGACACTTAAGTTGATTCCAAATTTTGGCTGTTGTGACTAGCACTGCAATAAATATGGGAATGCAGCTTAGCTCTTTGACATACTGATTTTTTTCCCCTTTGGTTAAATACCCAGTAGTGGGATTGTTGGATCATGCGGTAGTTCTGTTTTTAGTCTTCTGAAGAACCTCCATACTGTTTTCCATAATTGCTATACTAATTTACATTCCCACCAACAGTATATAAGAATTCCACTTTTTACCATATATTCACCAGCATTCATTATTTTTAACTGAGGTGAGATGACATCTTAATTGTGGTTTTGATTTGCGTTTCCCTAATACTGGGTAGTGTGATGCGTTTTTTCATATACCTATTCGCTATTTGTATGTCTTCTTTTGAGACATAATCTGTTCAGCTTATCTGCCCGTTTCTAAATCAGATTATTTGACTTTTTGCTTATACGTTCTCATTTTGTTTTTATAGATCTTAGTGAAATTGTGCAGTTTTGTTTCTCCGGCGGAGGAACTGGCTCAAAAAGATGATCTCCAGCTTTTATTCAGTGCAATAACCTCTTGGTGCCCTCCCTATAACCTGCCTTGGAGAAAGAGTGCTGGAGAAGTCCTTATGACCATCTCCCGTCATGGTCTCAGTGTCAATGTAGTGAAGTATATTCACGGTGAATATCTCTTTATATATTCATTTTAAGTGTTCTAAATTTCTTCCATTCTTCTTCCTTTTGATGACATTTATTTCTCTCTTATCAGTTTTTTCAAAGATTGTTCTTTAAAATTAAAACATAGATTTGCCAGGAGGAAAAATTATTTGCGGGGTAATTTAAATGTAAGAAATTCTCGGGTTTTGAACAGTGGTTATTTACAATTATTTACATATAATTTCTTTATTACGTACATGTTTGGCTGTAATGTAAGTTCTGTGTTATAGTCTATTCTTCTTTTAATGAAAAAAAGAGGAGTTTTATGAAATGCTCTAGTTACCAGACTTTCTGAAGATAATGCATAAGTAGCCAGGTAATAATCTGTCAGATACAGCATAGGTGGAATTAGGTAGATTCTTTATTGGAAGTAAGGAGAAATTATGTCTATTTAATTTATACATAATATTCAACTATCCAAATAGTCTACTTATTTAATGGACAGATGCTCTTCAACTTAAGATGGAGTTATGTCCTGACAGGCCCATCATTAAGTTGAAAATAATGATAATGATAAGTCAAAAATGCATTTACTATACCTAACCTTAGCCTTGAATGTGCTGAGAACACTTAAGGTAGCCTACAGTTGGGCAAAATCATCTAACACAAAGCCTACTTCGCAATAAAGTGCTGCATATTTCATGTAATTTATTGATTACTGTTCTGAAAGTGAAAAACAGAATGTTTAGGTACTTGAAGTACAGATTCTACTGAATACTTACTGATATTGCACCCTAATAAAGTTGAAAAATCTTAAGTGGAACCATTGTTAAGTCAGAGACCATGTGTATATTATTCTCCTGAAACTTAATTCATAATAATTCAACTATTTTTTTATTTATTTACACTTATTAAATGATGTATATGAAGCTTAGCAACTGAGTCAGTCATTAAATGTATCCTTCCTTCCATTCCTATGTTAAATCCTGGCTTTTATGTGACATTGGCTTTCTTTATATAAATATATTTTACTAAACATATTTTTTGAAATGCCACAAATTCTCAAAGTCAGTGATAGGATATATCTGTGTTTTAAACTAGTAATATATTGTACAAATATAATTTCTAAAATTTTATTTCCTGAAGCATTTCTGCATTTCATTGGTCTATGTTCTAATTTAAAGTTTTAATTAATTATTGGATTTTTCTTCTTAAAAGACAGTTTTTTGTTTTTTTCATGCTGTTACTAAATCAATATAAAAGATCAAAAATATCACTTGGCAGTGGCCAGTTATTTTGTTTAATGATAAAACATCAATATATGATATGAAAAATTGCATGTACTTAATACGTCAGCTATTTTTCAATGCTTTTCTGTATTTTTTTTTCCTATTTAGAGGTAGTACAGTACTTTCTCAATGAGTTTGACTCATATTTACTTTTCAAATGTGTAACATTTATCTCAGCATTTTACAGGTACATTAAAATTTGATGTTTCATTAAACATCAATTAAGAATGAAGAAAATTTATGTGAGCAAGTGACATAAATATACCTGTTTATTTATTGTTTTATTCCTGCAGAGAAAGAATGTTTATCTACCTGTGTTCAGAATATGCAGCAGTCAGATGACCTGTCTCCCCTAGAAATTGTCGAAATGTTTGCTGGGCTTTCTTGTTTCCTTAAAGATTCCAGTGATGTTTCCCAAACACTTTTGGATGATTTTCGGATATGGCAAGGATATAATTTTCTCTGTGATCTCTTGCTTAGGTAAAACCCCACAACTTAAGAATAAATTTTAAAGTCTGCTCAGTCTTCTACATCAAACGAAACAGCGTGATTTGGGGTTATAGGGAAAAGGAATCAGTGAAACACTTATTTAACGTATACTTGGGGTCACCTCTGGGCTTTACTCTCTTTCTATTCTTTTTCTGCCAACAGGATAGAAAAAGTTGATTTGGAGGTAAATTGGCAAATGCGAGCCAAAAGCATGGTGGAGTCAGAGGTTAGATATCCATGCTCTGCTTTAGGAGCAGAGGGAGGAGAGTGTAGATGAACTAATTAATATCTTCCTAACGTATAAACTCTTCTTGATTAATAATAATATTGGTTATCCTTATTTTTTAGTACTTCTAGTAGTTTTTATTAGTGTAGTTAATAACAAGAATAATTATGTAGATTAAATGAAACCTTACAAATGTGTGTATAAAACACATTAGTCCAAAATGTTTCACTAGTCCCTTTTCTATTCCAAATGGTACATGTATATATTCAGAAAGTGGCTGGTTATAAATGTTATTAGGAAAAAGGTACACATTCCTCTTCTAGCTATTCCTGGGCCATCAGTTATTTTTTAGTCATTTTATTGTAAACCAAGACTCTCTTGTAAACTTCTTACTTCTATTTTTCTTTTTCTTTCTTTTTTTTTTTTTAAATAGGGTCTTGCTATATTGCCCAGGCTGGCCTAGAACTCCTGGGCTCAAGCAGTTCTCGCCCCCTCAGCCACCCAAGTAGCTGGGACTATGGGCACTTACCGCTGCAGCACCTGGCGTTAACCTTCTTCTTATCAGTTTAACCTAGTTGCTATTAGTTAATAGTAGGCAACCTCCCAAAGAATATAATTTTGCATATATATTCTCATTTGTGAAGTTGGTGAAATAACCACTTCACACTAACACAGAGAGCTATTAATTGGTGCAATCCTTTGTGTATACAGGTTGACCAGATATTAAGAGCCTCAAAAACATAACTCTGACACAGTAATGTCATTTTTGGTTATTGATCCTAAAGATATAATTGTAAATGTAGACAAAATTTTATGTATAGTAGTGCTCTTATATTCTGTGGCTATTCCACCTTCTCCTCCCCAAATCGCGGTGACCATTAAAAACGTGTCTATAGATAGATAGCTTATACTAATGTGCAGAGGCATAATGATGACATAAATCACACTAGTAAGTTAAAAAGGTTAAAAAATTCTGTATGTGGTATCAGAATGAATATTGTAAAAACTGAACTTTTCACATTAAAAAAGACATGTTTAAGAAATATAATGTTAAAAGTGATTATGAGGCTAACTATAATTTTTGTCCTTTCCTACTTTTGTACATTCTCCAAGTTTATTTTGATAAGAATAATTTCTTCTAAGGGAAAAAAAACCCAGTAAATTTTGTTCTTTACAAAAGATATTTGTTGCACCCCATTTTTTGTTCTCAGTAGGGCTATGGTCAGAAGCCCATTCCCCGATGACTCCTGTGTTCTTTCAAAACTTCTTGAAGTACTTTGTACGTTTACTTACTGCGTATACAATTGAAACATACTTTTGGTATTAAATTTGAGAATACCACAGAAGAGAAAAATTATTTCCTAAATCATACTTTTTCTAGATTGGAACAAGCAAAAGAGGCAGAATCCAAAGATGCCTTGAAAGATCTGGTTAATCTGATAACTTCTCTAACAACATACGGTGTCAATGAACTAAAACCAGCTGGTATTACCACAGGGGCACCCTTTTTATTGCCTGGATTTGCAGTACCTCAGCCTGCAGGCAAAGGTGAGTCTTCCTCCTACCCCTATTATGTGAATGTGCAGTTGCTCTCTCTGTCTCTCTTCTTTTAAAATACTTCAGGTGATATTTTCGGACTGTGGGTAACTAAAGCTGCAGAAAGTGAAACTATGGTTAAGGGGGAATATTGTGATACTTTTGAGATTCATCCATGTTACTGAATATATATCATATGTTTGATCCTTTTTAATGCTGGGCAGTAGTTCATTGTTTAGATATTCCACAATGTGTGTATGCATTCACCAGTTCATGGGCATTCATTGGACCATCAGGAGTAAAGCTACAGTGCATGTTCACGTAAAGCAAGTCTTTGTGTGGACATATGCTTTCATTCCTTTCAGATAAATACCAAGCAGGGGAATTGGTAGATCATACGGTAAAAGTGTGTTTGACTTTATGAGAAGGTACCAGACTCTTTTCCTGGGTTGCTGTCCCTTTCTGCGTTCTCAGCAACAGTGTATGAAAGTCTCAGTTGCTTTATGTCCTCAAAACATTTGGTTGTCTTTTTAATTCTAGACATTCTAGTCTAGAGCGTGTAGTAGTATCTAATTATTTCTTTCATTTTTGTGAAAGGCTTTTGAAGTTTGGCATTTTTTCATGTGATTAGTCACCATCTGTATCTCTGCATTGGCTCAGATCTCTGTGCCCATAGTTTGATAGGGTTGTTGGTTTTGTTGGAGATGCATGAGTTCTTTAGACATTCTGGCTAAGTCCTTTATCCATCCTTCATCCATTAATATACATTTTATAAGTGTGTTCTCCAAGTCCTAACTTGCCTTTTCTTCTCTTAACAGTATCTTTTGAAGAACGGAAGTTTTTAATTTTGATGAAGTCCAGTTTTTCATTTAAAAAATATTTTGTGGTGTGTTTTTCTCCTAATGAAGAAATCTTTACCTAAATCCCAATCCACAAGAATCTTCTCCAGTGTTTTCTTCTTGTAGTATTTTCTTTCTTCAATGTTTCCTATTTTAAGGCCTTACATTAAGGTCTATGATACATTTTAAGTTCATTGTTACATGGGGTAGGAAGTAAGGGTTAATTTATTTTTTTTTCCCATATGGATATCAGAATATGCCAGGACCCTTTTTTGAAAAGACCGTGTATGACCATGTATCTGGATTCTTTTCTCAATTCTGTTTAATTAATATATGTGTCAGTGTTACAGCTCTTTTAGAATTTGTCTAGCAGGTCTTCCGGTCCTTACCGGAAGGCCCCCACAAAAAAAAAAAAAAAAAATAATATATATATATATATATGTGTGTGTCTATCCTTAAGCTGACACTACATTGTCTTTATTACTCTAGCTTTATAGTAAGTCTTAAAATCAGGTCATTTATAAAGTTTTCCAATTCTGTTCTTCCTTTTCAAAATCATTTTAGCTATTCTAGATCCTCTGAACATCTGTGTAAATTTAATCATGTGAGTTATTGGAAAAGAAAAACCTACTGAGATGTTATCTTTTAAGGACATCTTTACTTTTTATTATCTGTAGGTAACCAACTTAGCTAGACACTGGAAATAAAGATAAATTTTTGGTATTTGGCATACATGCAATAAATTTATGTATTATAAAACAAAATTGAAATCATATATAAGCTGAAGATTTTTAAAAATCTTCACATATTTTAGAAGTGTATAAGCCAGGGTTTCTGAACAATCTTTCTAAACTTTTAATATTTTTTGTAGTTCTAGGTTTACCCTTTTTCTAAAATCCAGTTTATTCTATAAGGTTCTATATTCATTTTTTGGTCACTCTCGCAAATGCTCTTCACTCCTAATAGTTGTTTGACTGGCCGTCCATCTTTACAGGCAAACTACTTGTTTTCGTGTACATCTTAATACAACCTTCTATGTTAATTTCTTTATAAATCTTGTCACTAATTTGTCTCACAAGAGCCATGTATTAATACATAGATTTCTATTTTGATGAAGAAAAATAAGACCTTTTGTGTGAAGGGTGTTTTCTTAGTGAAAAGTTGATAATTGTTTACAATTCATGATGTATTTAAACAGACCAGTTTGCCATGATTAAACTCTCACATAGCACCTACTTTCGTGTTTTTTTGTTTTCTATTTTAGGTCACAGTGTGAGAAACATCCAGGCCTTTGCAGTTCTTCAGAATGCATTTTTAAAAGCAAAAACCAGCTTCCTTGCCCAGATCATCCTTGATGCCATCACAAATATTTATATGGCTGACAATGCCAATTACTTCATCCTAGAGTCACAGCACACACTGTCCCAGTTTGCAGAAAAGATTTCTAAACTCCCAGAAGTACAGAACAAATACTTTGAGATGCTGGAGTTTGTTGTTTTTAGCTTAAATTATATCCCCTGTAAAGAACTTATTAGTGTTAGTATCCTCTTAAAATCTAGCTCTTCTTACTACTGTAGCATTATTGCCATGAAAACACTTCTTAAGTTTACAAGACATGATGGCATATTTAAAGACGTGTTCAGGGAGGTGGGCCTTCTGGAGGTCATGGTAAACCTTTTACATAAATACGCTGCCCTCTTGAAGGATCCCACTCAGGCACTAAATGAACAAGGTAAAAGCATTTTCCATAATTTTATTTTTATTTGGCAAAGGGGTTTGGGAAGTTTGTTTGTTCTTGTTGTGCCTTTCATTTGGGTATTGATTTGAATGACTTCCTAATGTGTATTATTGTGACATACTAGTGAATATCCAGGTTTAACTTTTTCATTCAACCTCTGTTAGGGAATTGGGGAAGGAAAGCCTAGAATTCTGTCCTCGTAGTGGAAGAGAGTTTAAAAGGAGGCAAAAGCTGGGGAAAAACATGTATGACCCACATGACTTGTGTCTACTATTAATACTTTCTGCTTCTCAGAGGGAATCTTAAAAAGTTTCCGGACATAATTGGATTGTTATTGATTAAATTAATTATTAGACGCAAATGTGATTAAATGTTTAGTTACCTCTAAACAAGAGCAAATAAATCTATTTAATGATGCTATATACATACAGGTATTATTATATACCTTTCTGATAAATTTGATGAAAGTACTGTATTATCTGGCAATTAGTAAAATGTGAATTAATATAAGTTGAATAGGTAGCATTTTTCACAAACTTTTTTTCTTTATGGTTCTTCAAAATGTAGCATTTTCCTGTTGACCTCCTTGATGAGGAAAACCCCTATGAGAAGGATATATTTAACTTGCACATTTTTGTTTTTAATGCTTGTTAGATAACTGTTTCTAGCCATACCAAAATAAAATCTGTTAACACTGATTTTGAGCCTACTTTTGCCAAATGTTGGACGCATGTATTATCTTAAAAGAAATTATTAAAATTGAGTCGAGACAAAATAAGCTTTATCATTTTTGTCATTTGGATCTTTGAACCTTTTTCCTAGGGGACTCAAGGAATAATAGTTCAATTGAAGACCAAAAACATTTGGCTTTGTTGGTTATGGAGACCCTGACAGTGCTTCTCCAAGGATCCAACACAAATGCAGGTAATGAGAAAAGCAACAGGGAGGAGATTACTTCAGGTCCTATCTTCTCTAGAGATTCTTGCTTCTGAAATCCTCCTGTCACTTAAAAACTATTGATTCTATGATGGCACATTGATTGCCCTAAAAATGCAATACTTTTGACCATTAGAAGTATCTTAACGACAAAATATGTAACATGTTTACCATTTCAAAATATTTTTTAGGCCGGGCGTGGTGGCTCACGCCTGTAATCCTAGCTCTCTGGGAGGCCGAGGTGGGCGGATCATTTGAGCTCAGGAGTTCGAGACCAGCCTGAGCAAGAGCGAGACCCCATCTCTACTATAAATAGAAAGAAATTAATTGGCCAACTAATATATATAGAAAAAAATTAGCCGGGCATGGTGGCGCATGCCTGTAGTCCCAGCTACTTGGGAGGCTGAGGCAGCAGGATTGCTTGAGCCCAGGAGTTTGAGGTTGCTGTGAGCTAGGCTGATGCCACGGCACTCACTCTAGCCTGGGCAATAAAGTGAGACTCTGTCTCAAAAAAAAAAAAAAAAAATATTTTTTAGATTGCTTTTTATGGTATACCTTAAGCTTAAAGTATTCTTTTTCTAATCTTTGACTTATATATTAATAAATGCACTCTTATGCAATTTGCTTATTTAAATTTTTTCCAAAATACTTTCTTTGTATGATGATTTTAAAAAAGTTTGTATAGCAGAGGTACAAGGACGAAAAAAAAAAATTTTAATAAAAATTAAAAAAAAATTTTTTTTTGGTATTATCTTAGATTAATACAATGCTACAACCTTTAGGAATTATTGAAAAACGATTCTCTAATAAAACTTAACCCATCCCAGGTAAATGAGGTTTATTAAATATTTTGTTTATCTTTAGTCTTAATTTCTTTTGCTTCCTTTTCTTTCTGTCACTGACAAATATGTTTATTAAATATCACTCTTGCTTTAAAAGAAAGATAACTTGAAATTTTAGTCAACATCAAAAAACTCTCAGGCCACAAGGTCAATATAGCTTGAGAGGAATAAGTGAAGGGAAGGTGAGTTCAGATTTGCAGGCTGGGCCCAGATCATACAGAGGTGGTTAGGACGTGGTGAAGAGCTTGGATTTTAAGTGTTACGGGAAGCCATGGATGAATAAATGAATGAGCAAATGAACCCCGTGCACAAATGCATGCCTGTTTGCCTGAGTGCAGAGAAACTCAGCATTCAGCATATGTATAAATATGTCATTTGTTCCTAGGTGTTAGGGATGCAACGGAAAGACAATTTATGCTCCAAAGCAATTACAGTCTACTGGAGGAAGATGTTAATACATAATTGTATAAGTAATTATTTAAATAGAATTTTGTCAAATGCCAAGACAGAGTTGAGTGAATTTAGTAGGTAATTGAAACAATGAGGACGATGAAGTTTAATGGGCACTATAATAACATTTTGTCACTGGTATAATGCATCATCTTCTTATTTCTAGTCGCCTGGGGAACTCGGAAACATAATGAAGATATACTAAGAAGAATTTATTTGGCAAATTAAGTTTTTAATGACATGACCTAGAGGTTGCACGGGGAGAGATTGGACCATTCTGCTTAATATATCTCCCAAAGTGCCAAACATTTTCACACAGTTCTGTTCTTATTGTCTTTCTTTTCCATATTAAGAAAGACATTACTATAGCTGTGTGATCTCAGGCACTTAAAAAAGTGCTTTGCTCACAGTAAGTGTTTAAAAAAGTTATTAGCCATTTATGATCATCTATTTGGCCCTCACTGGCAACCAGGACCTGACATCAGAGGATGTCACAAATTCCATGTGCTGAATCTCGAGCACATAACTTAGACTCACTACTAGGTTATATAATTCTTAACCCTTTGCACTTGCTTGCTTTTTTCTCATTATCTACACTCGACATCCAAGTGCAGAGGGTTAAAAAGTTAGCAAATGGAAAGCCGTTCAGTAGAGAGGACAGTAGTTGCTACAGCAAAATACACCATCAGTTACTCACCAACAAACGTTTATTGAAACACAAATCAGGAGAAATCCAAGAGTTATGGAGGACCGAACATATAGACAATAGTAGTAAGGCTGTTTGCCATGAACTGTAATAAAGGTGTTCTAAAAGCATAAAGAGTAGAAAAATTACTTAGAGGAAATACTAATCAGTGATTTTTTTTTTAATTTTTTTTAAGTCACTTCATCCTTTTTTTTTTTTTTTTATGCTCGAGGATGATATTTGATGTGAGAACAGTGTCACTTGTAGGCAGAGGCTGTGTAGACATACCCTGCTCTGTCGCTTACTAGCTATGTGACTTGGGCTACGTGACTCATCTTCTGTATGGTAGGGGATGAGTACTATAAATAAATCATTCTATATAAAGGCTTTGGAGCAGTGCCATGACTGATGCTTTCTATTCCAGAATTTGTCGTCTTCTGTTCTTGTGCTCTACCTATGCAACAAAAAAATTTGGTTCCTTGTACTTTGTCCTGTGGTAAAATAATTTAGTCCATTCTTTTCTTGTCACTATTTTGAAAGCCTTGTTCAGTTTGAATATCATTTATTTGGGGTATTGTTTGTCTGAAAGCCTTTTACGTGAGTTTATTTCATTATTGGGTATCCTGGTGTCTCTCTACCTATGAAATTTCCTAAAGTCCTAGATTTGGAGAATTTGGACATGGTGAACATACCAGGGCGTTAATCTTGCATCCAGGAAATCAAGGGGAAAAAATGTGCATGACTTTTCTGACATGCACAGTGCAACTTCATATTTTAATTCAGAGGGCGAAATCGCTGGGTAGGGTAGGTTTTATGTACTACACTCTTTTGAGTTACTGTACCTACAAAAAGAACTGAATCCCTATTCATCTGACGTGTCTCAGAACATTGTAAGTTAGCCCACGTGGTACTTTCTCTCCCCCCTTCAAGGAATTTTTCGAGAATTTGGAGGTGCAAGATGTGCCCATAATATAGTGAAATACCCTCAGTGCCGGCAGCATGCCCTGATGACCATCCAGCAGCTGGTGCTGTCCCCAAACGGGGATGACGACATGGGCACTCTCCTGGGGTTAATGCATTCGGCTCCACCAACAGAACTGCAGTTGAAGACTGACATTTTAAGGGTAAGTTTGATAAAGTATGTTTCCACTCTTTTGTTACAAAAACCTTAGGTTATTTTTTAAATGATATATATTTAAGTTAGAGACAAGGAAATTTCAGAAATCCAAAGTACTAAAAAAAAATCCCTACAACTTTGTAGACAGCATTTTTAAAAAATATATTTTAAAATCTTTTCTTAATGAGTTAATATTGTATATATAAATACATTTTATTAAATTTAACAAGATACGGAGACTGTATTGTTACCAAATACTATTAATATGGAAATTTATTGGTTGCAGAATAATGAATGAACTACACTGTTTTTACATTTTATTTAATACTGATTGTGCATTTCCTGTATTTTAAAATAATAAGACATAGTTATGTATAATGAAATCCTCATAATTTCTGGAGCAGTACATGTCAAGAAGGTGATTGTATATATTAATATATATAATTATAATAATATATAAGTATATATTATATATTAATATATAATTAATATATATATAAAGGTTGAGCATTTCTAATCTAAAAATCTGAAATTTGAAATGCTGCCAACTTTTTCATGCACCAAATTGTTAAAATGATTGTATAAAATCACCTTTAGCCTTTATATATAAGATGTATATGAAACATAAATGAATTTCGTGTTTAGACTTGGGTCCCATCCCCACGATACCTCATTTTATATATATATGCAAATATTCCAAAATCTGAAATGTTGATCATTTCTGGTCCCAGGCATTTGGAATAAGGGATACTCAACCCATATGTAGCCTTTTCATTCTTCAGATACCATTATAAATGGGTGAGATCCTTTAATAAAGCGATTCAAATGTAACGATTGGGAAGATTATAAATTATGTCTTAAGTAATATTAGTAGATACTCATTGTGCTACAATTGCAGAAATAGAAAAGGAGTCCCTTGTATCTAAGCAGATTTCAAATTACTGTTTGGGTCAGTAAAGGTTAAATGCGTGAGTAGCATTTATTAGACTACCTGGAGTTAAATCCTGCCTTTACTGTGTATAAGCTGTACAATCTTTGGCAAGTTATTTTACCACGTTGTACCTCAATTCCTCATCTATTTTTTTTTTTTTTTTTTGAGACAGAGTCTCACTTTGTTGCCCAGGCTAGAGTGAATGCCGTGGCGTCAGACTAGCTCACAGCAACCTCAAACTTCTGGGCTCAAGCAATCCTGCTGCCTCAGCCTCCCAAGCAGCTGGGACTACAGGCATGTGCCACCATGCCCGGCTAATTTTTTCTCTATATATTAGTTGGCCAATTAATTTCTTTGTATTTATAGTAGAGATGGCGTCTCGCTCTTGCTCAGGCTGGTCTCGAACTCCTGAGCTCAAACGATCCGCCCACCTCGGCCTCCCAGAGAGCTAGGATTACAGGCTTGAGCCACTGCGCCCAGCCAATTCCTCATCTATAAAGTGGGAATAATAGTACCTAACATGTAGGATTGTTGAAAGGGTCACTAAGCACTTAAGAGTGCCCAGTACAAAGTATGTGCCCAGTAAGATAATCAGGTGATTTTATAATGTGTTTTTAAAAATAATAAGCCAAGTTAAAAGTATGACAGTCCAAAAAATAACTGAAAGCTATAAAAAGGTTTTTTTTTTTTTTTTTTATGTATTTACTTTAGGTTTAACTTCTGAGAACACACAGCTGTTCTGGGAAAGGGCACACTTTCAGCCTTCAGGCTCCAGTTCACTTTGCAAGAGAGAACATAGTGATCCCTCTAAAGTTCCTTTCGAAAGCATGAGAATATGGTCACTTTATCTGAATCAAAAGACCCCAAACTGTGGCTGCCCTGAGCATCATCTCTCTGATCCCTCCTAGAATAAATTAGTTTGTACATACACAGAGTCACAACTTTTCATGAATGTGTATTAATCACATTAGGCTAGGATATGTATTTTACTTATTTGAGAACTGAACTCAGAGATGTTGTCATTAAAGACATTGGAAAAGCTTTTCAGCCAAGATTTGGATATAGCCCTACCCTGTCAAAAGAAATGTGTGATGGCATTTCCTAAAATTATCTCTGTCTTTAATATGACATTTTTAATTAGCAAAATATTTGATATGCTTAATATTATAGAACTGCTTATTGGGTAAATAACAAAAACATTCATATCAGATGTTCACAGAATACAGACTCTTTGATATCCATGTGCATGATGATTTTCTCTTTTTTTTTTTAAATTTGACTTACGTTTGCTTTTGGTTGTTTTGCCTTTTTTTCCCCTGTAGGCCCTCCTGTCAGTCCTCCGAGAAAGCCATCGTTCGAGAACAGTTTTTAGGAAAGTTGGAGGGTTTGTGTACATTACGTCCTTGCTCGTTGCCATGGAGAGATCTCTGAGCTTTCCACCCAAGAACGGCTGGGAGAAAGTGAACCAGAATCAAGTGTTTGAGCTTCTCCACACTGTGTTCTGCACGCTGACTGCAGCAATGCGCTACGAGCCAGCCAACTCACACTTCTTCAAAACAGAGATTCAGTATGAGAAGTTGGCAGATGCTGTTCGGTTTCTTGGCTGCTTCTCAGACCTGAGAAAAATAAGCGCCATGAATGTCTTCCCCTCAAACACACAGCCGTTTCAGAGACTTCTAGAGGAAGATGTGGTCTCAGTGGACTCAGTGTCACCCACCCTGCGGCACTGCAGTAAACTCTTTATCTATCTTTACAAAGTAGCCACAGATTCTTTTGACAGGTATGGCTCTGTTCTGTCCTCCCAATTGCAGGGTGCGCTAACCATGACTTCAACATTAAGACGTGAATTACAAGTTAACCCCACGCAAAATGAAAACAAACTAATCTTCTCTCCCATTTGCTTGAGGTGTATCACTTTATTTTTTAATATTACTGTTGCGCTGGTGTTAAGTTTTTTTTTAGCATGGAAGCCTGCATATTATTTATAAATTTGGGTTCAGTTAGCTCTCATTGCAGTCATTGGACTAGTTTTTATGAAGTTTCCGTTTAATGGTGGTGTTTGCTATTGTTCTCTTTTTCCTTTTTAGCCTCAGAAACATTAGGTGCATCCGGGCTTACCGATATCTGTTAGCAACAGAACATGGTTATGATTATTCGTATTTCCAGACAGATGCTCTGTCATTCTCAACATCTCATAATCCTCAAAAAATGATATAGCTCCTTAGAGGACATATCAGTGTCTCAACCCATCAAGCCCAGGAGTCCATCAGACTCATTTACTTATTCCTTCGTTATACAAGGACTTAACAAAATCCCATTTGCATGCCAACTCATTGTGCAAGGCATTGGGGATTCTGCTCTGTACGGGACTGTCTTGGTCCTGGCTTTCTTTTAGTTGAACTACAGACACATGTGTAACCAATTACATATATTGTGACAAATTCTATGATGGGAAAAACACAGGGTTCTAGGAGAGCCACTTTACCCGAATCACTTACTATTTTCAGTGCTTCAACTGTGTTTTTAATTAAGTTGTCACTTTGAAAATAATGTTAAGGGTTATGCTGCTAATTTATGTCCATGTATTATTGCTTTTAACAATTACCATAGCTTTATAAAATGAATGAGTTATTTTTAAATTGCCCCCATAAACAGCTAAAGTAACTCTATTGGATAGAGTTTCTAATAAGTTTTGTATGCTTTACTGTGGAATATCTACTTTGAAATGTCAACTGAGACATTTCTTCTTAACAAGACTTCTGAGTCTTTAATATTTAGATTTGAAAATCAAAAAAAAATTGTAAGAAATTATAAAAAAAAAACTTCTGTTTTTCCCTATCTGAAATAAAGATGCATACATATTGTTAACTTATAGAAAACATGAGATAGTGTAATATCCTAGGAAGAAGCTATATAAATTTGCATATTCAAATTTAAACTCTTTTCCCTTGATTTCTACTTATCCTAGCAAGTATACCTCATTTTTAGTCACTTTGTCAAAAACAGGGCTTACAGAACTGTTTTAACAACCGTGTTAAATGTTAACATTAATAGAATAAGCCTCTGCCTTAAGCATGCTTTTCTGTTTCATTTAGTGCATGTGTTGTAGTCTTGTTCCTTGTGCCTACTGAATACAGATGATGTTCCTTATAAGACTTTTTACTGGCATTTCTTGTGAAACTAACCTATGGCCAACCTGGTGTTCTCTTCTTCTAACTCTCTAAACCACCCTGTCTGTTTTGTCGTCTGTAGTCGTGCAGAACAGATCCCTCCTTGCCTGACAAGTGAGTCTTCTCTCCCCTCTCCTTGGGGTACACCAGCTTTGTCCAGGAAAAGGTACTGATCTTATAAGAGAAGTCAATCTATTTGTGTGGGTTTTTTTTTTTTTCCTGTGCTTACTTACATGTTAATGTGGTCATTGTGTTTTGTAACTTTAATTTTTTTTTTTTTTTTTTTTTGCTTTCTATTTGACTTTTTTCTTTTTAAAGGTTTTAAAATTATCAATTTCTATTTGACTTTTTTCTTTTTAAAGGTTTTAAAATTATCAGTTTCTCTCGAATATATTTGTGAAAGTAAAATGTGTTGGTACTGTGAAGCTATGAAAGACATATGAAGAATTTCATCATCCAACTCCATTATTTAGACTAAACTACACATTTTGGTTGTAGAGAAAGGCATGTCTTTTATTAAAATAACTTAGAAATCTGAGAGCTTAATGTCTCTTTAGAGTACTTTTCTACTTTTTTTTTTTTTTTACTTTAAATGTCAGGATCATTCTTTGGTTTTTACTTTTACTCCAAAATGAACTTCATAGCACTAGAAAGAAATGTGTATTTTCTCAAGCAGGTTCAACCAGTTGAAATATGCTATTGTGAAGACTTAAGAATGCTAAACTTTGAAAAAGTGAATAATAATCTACTTCAGTTCATTGTTTCATTGGTTTTGTGTAAATCTCTGATCTAGTTGATCTCCTATATTAAACTTACGAATTTTTTAAAATTCCCGTAGATTGACAAAAAAATACAATTAAGATCCATTTAAGATTCCATTTGCAACCTACATAAAATGGTCATAGTCTATAGTTGGCACCACATACTTTTGTTCCTTCTCCTGTTTTCCTCATAACCAAAAATAAGTCTTTAACTTATATATAAATATTCTTCCATTGTGGATTTTTAAAAATGAATGCTGAATGATTTTTAAAAATGAATTCTGCTTTAATTTCATTTTAATTGTATTACTATTGTTCAGATTTTGAAACTTGAATATAGTTGGAGTTAGTGCATGAAAAGTGTTTGTTTACAGGTTCTGTATTTCAGCATATTGTAGTAGTAACCTTTATTAGGGCCAGACCAGGCGCCTCACATCTGTAATCCCAGCACTTTGGGAGAATCACTTGAGGCCAGGAGTTTGAGGTTGCAGTGAACTATGATTGCACCACTACACTTCAGCCTGGGTGACAGAGTGAGAACTTGTCTCTTAAAAATATATACATATTCATTATGTATATACAAAGACGTATTTTCCTTTTTCTCTTAAATTTACACAGGAGCTTAACAGTTTATTTCTTACAGTAAGCAATGGCATAGTTCCAACCAATCTTAAATAAATTTAGGGTTGTTTAATATATTTGTGCTTAAAAACTACTCTTTTTTCTTTTTAAAGAGGTGTCTTAATTTGTGAAACCATAAACTAGATAGATTTGATTTGATACAGTATATTTTTCTTTTGCTAAAATGAATGAGGTAAAGTATTTGTGTTTGAAGATTTGTGTATGTGATCCCAAAGAACTACTAAATGTTAGAGAAATAATTTAAATTACTAGTTTTAAATTACTTGGTATCACAATGTTAAAGTATAATGATTATTATATCTCAAATGGTAAAGTCCTAAAAATTACTGTTTAAAAACATTTAGTACTTTTTAAGTAGTAGCCAAAAACTACAAAATAGAAATGAACAGATTAAAGGGATACACTAAAAAAAAAAAATTCCATCAGAATTTACTATTTATTTAAATGGTAATTTGACAAAGGGAACAAAGCATTTTCTTCCTTAAAGAGTTACTTATGGCTTTAAATAAAAAAAAAAACTTTGTCATCTTTGTAGCACATCTACACGTAGAGATATACCAGGCCTTTGACTTAAGGCAAAACCATCATCGATGAATAAACACACCTAGTTAAGTGAATCCTAATACATTTGAGTTCTCCATCAGTCTTCCAAAGTGATGTGACCCCAAGGACAGAAAACCCTTGATACTGTTCATGCTAATACTAAAAATCAGTGTTGACATTTTCAGGTTGCCATTCTAGTTGGGCTGCACACATTTTGCTGAGTGGTAAGAAGCATAAGCTAGTAAGGAATCTAATGTTTTTACTTCACAAATCCAATTCTAGTAACTTTTGAAATTAGTATTGAATTCACACTAATTCTAGAACCTCTCAACAAATTACATCAGCTCATAGGCATCTTTTTCTTGTGGCAAAACATGTTGGTTTTGTTGGCAAAGGGAGAAACCAACACTGCACTGTGTTTTTATGACTTGTGGAGCATTCAGATGCTAAGAAAATTTTGAGCTTGTGATACTTGCCTGAAATTTAAAATGCTAGAGGTTCTTCTCTAATTATTTTAAGAATTGGCGGGGGGGAGCTAGTTAACCTCATATTTAGAAAACTAAAACTTACAATCTTTTTCATTATTCATTATTCAGAGGAATAATAGAACAGAATTATAGCTGAACAGTGTTCAATCAGAGTTGGAGGAAGTGAATGCAAAATAGTAATCAAAACTCAACAGAATATAACTGCAGTGGAACAAGAGGTGGCGAGTACTAGTTACCATTTAAACATGGTATCCGTTACTCAGCACCCCTGCACACTTGATGATAATTAAAGCAAAGCATATTCAGAATTTAAATATTCAACTATATTTTCCTAAAAGAGGTAGATCAGTCTTAAATATAAATGAGAAATGAGGGTGAAATATTTAACAGTTTCTATAATTTTTGAGAGTGACTGCAACATAAAAATTAAATTTTGAAATGTCATCTTATCCTGTCTTTAAAAATGGTTAGGTATTGCTTGGGAATTAACCATTTGCTTACCACAATCACTAAATTTAACAAGTGGTAATACTTGTGGTGATACCTAGATGACTTAATAAGAATTAATATATAACATCTATTATAATACACCTAATTTTAATTAATAAATATCGTGTTTTAGGTTTCAGCAATCTTGTAGTATTTTTCTGTTTTGAAAACGGTGAATGTAATTTCTTTATCAGAATGTTGTTTTCTGATAAAAGGTAAAAAACATTCACTACTACAGTAGTTATATACAGGTTGAGTATCCCTTATCTGAAATGTGTGGTACCAGGAGTATTTTGGATTTCGGATTTTTTTCAGTATTTACATATACGTAATGAAATATTAAAATACCTTGGGGATGGGACACAGGTCCAAACATAGAATTTATTTATGTTTCATATGTACCTTACACACATAGCCTGAAGATAGTTTTATACAATATTTTTAATATTAATAATTTAGGGCATGAAACACAGTTTTGACTGCATTTTGAACGCAACCCATCACAAGGGGTAGAATTTTGCGCTTGTAATGTCATGTCAGTGCTCAAAAAGGTTTAGGTTTTGGAGGATTTGGGATGTTTGGGTTAGGATGCTCAACCTGTATCAATAAAGAATTCAGTGTCCAAAGACATAAAGATTTCTTTCAAGGTCTATCAATAATTTCAATCCAAATCTAGATTAAATCTGTCAATTTAGAAATAATTCTTGAAGTTCTATAACTAAAATATACAATTGGAATCTCTGTGTGTTTAAGGAAAACATTTTTTATGAAATTTTTTAATTCGATGGTGAGAATTCATGTTATAATTTAGCAGAATTATGAATCTTTTTTCTAGATGGGTCAAAATATTTTAAAGAATAAAGTGAACAACATAGGAAGAGGATACCTGTTGGTAATAAGCATTTAGAAATCTTTCTCTAGTAAGTTTAGAAATTTTTCTGAACGAAAAACAGCAAATACAGGGAGTGAAAACATGAATGGGCGGAGAAGATGCTTACTTAAATAAACTAGGAGTGCCCGTATGTTTTTTTTTGTGTGTGTAAGTAAAGCTGAATACTTTCCTAGAATCTCTGTTAAAAAGAGAATGTTACTTTTTAAAAAAAAAAAAAAAAAACATGGCAGTGCCAATTCTTCGCTACTAAATCACTGACAGAAAGCATCTGTTTCCCAAGCTGCTCTTGTACCAGAGAGCTGAGACTGCACTGCTCTTGGTGACAGAGCTCAGCATTAGGCAAATTATGCTGAGACCAACTCATTGGAACAAAGAGCTCCTATAGGCTGAAACGACAAGCATCTGTTTCTTCCTGCCAAGATGCAAATTGTGCAAAATTCATGAATTGTAGATGAGTAGTATGAAAGAGAAAGTGGAGATCATTGATGAGAAGAAATGTTTACATTCAGGACATGGCTGGGCTTTCTAACTCATAGAAACTAATATAAAATATGTCTTCTAAGTTTTTAAAAATTGTGATGAATATTTACAGTGTTTGCGGGAACGCATGCAAACAGTGAATGTGATTCCACATAAACTAAAGGAAAACTTTTGTGATGCTTGATGTATTTATTCTTGGGTAGCCAAGACTGAGCCAACCCTGACTCGGTTGGCCCAATTATATAGAGGAGGCCACTTCGATCTTGTTAATTCTTGTTAGGCTACTTTGATCATAGGCTAAGGAAAGATTAAAAACACATAGATAATTTCAAAAGAAAACAATCTCATCGAGGGACTTAATTTAACTCGATCTTTCATCATATATTATTTCATCTTCCTAGAACTTGGAATCACTACGATTTTACCTATTCTTCTCATCTTCTGGTACAAGTGTCAATTTTTTTTTTTTTTTGAGACAGAGTCTCACTTTGTTGCCCAGGCTAGAGTGAGTGCCGTGGCATCAGCCTAGCTCACAGCAACCTCAAACTCCTGGGCTCAAGCGATCCTGCTGCCTCAGCCTCCCAAGTAGCTGGGACTACAGGCATGCGCCACCATGCCCGCCTAATTTTTTCTATATATATTAGTTGGCCAATTAATTTCTTTCTATTTATAGTAGAGATGGGGTCTCGCTCTTGCTCAGGGTGGTTTTGAACCCCTGACCTTGAGCAATCCGCCCACCTCGGCCTCCCAGAGAGCTAGGATTACAGGCGTGAGCCACCGCGCCCGGCCCAAGTGTCATTTTTTAATGAAACAATCCAAATAGTAAATGGTAAAGACACAAAAAGGGCAAGAATAATTGATAAATTGTCTCTATGTGACTCAAGAGTTGATAATATGCTGCTTTTTTTTTTATATCCCAACCTTTAAAATATTGTGCAACCTATCACAAGGCTTTTTTTGCTCATCAGTGGATATAAAAGTAACACACGATGAAGAAAATGAACAGAGGAATATGATTGGAATTCAATACCAAATTTACCCTTCTTTCTTTTTATATAGGCATGCATATCATTCTGTTTCCACCCCCCCTATTTACCCTGCTAAAAATGTTGCCGACCTGAAACTCCACGTGACGACCTCATCTCTCCCGAGTTCCGATGCAGTCGTCATCCACCCTGGGGCCATGCTCGCGATGCTGGACCTCCTGGCCTCTGTAGGGTCAGTGACACAGCCAGAAGTAAGCTTGGTCGTGTCTGTGCTTCCCCGTGTGTAATGAATGAAAGCATGTGGATGTTGATCACACAAGCCCAGGGGCTCTGGGGAAGAAAGAAAGTAACTGTTACCTATCAACGTACTAAAGTAAATAAAGGGGGGGGGGAACCAGGATTTTTCTATTTGAGCCTTACCTTTCATGGTGCATGGTAGATATGTATGTTTTAGAATGCGGTTCATTTGTTACAAATGCAGTGAAGATGGTTAACTCTGGTACTAGAATCATTCTGTTCGTCCTTGTAAATCCTGCTCGGTAGTGGACATTGTTAATGAATAATACAGAAGGAAAAAGGGCCAAAGATACTCTGTTGAGGCTGTTTATTTGCTTTGACTCGTAGTACTCAAGAGTTTGGGTGAATTGGGGTTTGGGTGGCTATTCTGTTAAAATGTCATATGGAATTGATTTAAGACCTAAAAAGTATCGCAAATATAAACAGTAGGCCTTCCTTACGTTAATTGTCTACCTACCATGTAAAGAGTTTATACACACTGTTTTTTATAAAAGTAGAACTACCTCTAGTTTTATAGTCACGTAACACAAAAGACTCGGAAGCAAATAGAGTCCAGCTGGGTATGCTTCTAACAAAATTAAAACAGGGAGTTTTCACCTAGCCTGCTCTGTAATTGCTGTGGCGCCCTAAGCCAGTTCCTTAATTTACCCGAATGTGTTTCAAAGCCTGTAGGGACCTCACGTTAATTAAAATGTGTGCTTCGTGTGAAAAGTGATGTCATCACCTGTCTCCCACTAAGAACGCCCTGGTTTCCTGGATTTCTTTAACTTTAGCACGCTCTGGACCTCCAGCTGGCCGTGGCAAATATTTTACAGTCCCTGGTGCACACGGAAAGAAACCAGCAGGTCATGTGTGAAGCTGGCCTTCACGCCCGGCTGCTGCAGAGGTGCAGTGCGGCGCTGGCGGACGAGGACCACTCCCTGCACCCCCCTCTCCAGCGCATGTTCGAACGGTTGGCCTCCCAGGCCCTGGAGCCCATGGTGCTGAGGTCAGTGAGTTCTCTCTCTCTCTCTCACGCTCGACAGGCCGCGATTATTAACAGCAATGCCCATTTCTGGAGTCTTTTATGATTCCAGAGTTCTTGCATTAATGGGCATACATATTCAGTTATCTGCGGGCAAAACATAACAAAAAAAAATGGGTAAAATACTCAAAAGGTAGCATTTAGAAAATCAGTCTAGTCACTAGCAGTCATTTAGTGTTTCAGCCCATTAGTTATTTCTTCCCCTTGAATTCAGCAGACTCTCACTTTCCTTTAAAAATAGGCCGGGCGCAGTGGCTTGCACCTGTAATCCCAGCACTTTGCGGGAGACTGAGGCGGGAAGATCCCTTGGGCCAGGAATTCAAGACCAGCCTGGGCAACGTAGCAAGACCATGTCCCTACAAAAAAAAATAAGAAAAATCAGCTGGGCGTGGTGGTGCTACTTGAGGCAGGAGGATCCCTTAAGCCTCAGAGTTTGAGGTTGCTGTGAGCTGTGATCATGCCACTGCAGTCCAGCCTGGGTGACAGAGCCGAGACCCTGACTTGAAAAATAAATAAAGTCATGTTTAATATATAAATGGGCTTATATCTACTTTATATTCATATTTAAGAACTTTTCACATGTAAGAACGTTTTTAGAAATGCTTTAACTTTTTTGCTTTGAAATAATTATAGATTCACAATAAGTTGTAAAGATAGATCAGAGGGGTTCCTTGTCCCCTTCACCCAGTTTCCTCCACTGTTTATACCTTTTATAACTATAGTACAGTATCAGAACCAGAAATCGATATTGGTATGATGTATTCATGTCCACATGTAATTCTCAGTTATTGCATCACCTGTGTAAGGTTCATGTGACCATCACACAGTCACAAAGATTCCCCTGGTGCTACCTCATTATTGCCATGCCTGTCTCCCTAACCCCCACCTTCCCTTACCTTTGGGAACCACTGATCTGTTCTCCATCTCCATAATTTTGTCATTTGGAGAATGTCATGTAAATGACATCATACAGTATGTGATCTTTTGAGATTGCTTGTCTTTTTTTCCCACTTACTATAATGTTCTTGAGATGCATATAAGTTGTTAAATGTGTCGATCATTTTTTCTTTTTATTACTGAATAAGTCCATAGTATGTATATGCCACAGTTTGTGACTCATTCAAGAAATGCAATTGGACGGGTGTGGGGGGTATATACATACATAATGAGTGAGACGTGCACCGTGTGGGGGATGGTCACGCTGAAGCTCAGACTTGTGGGGGGAGGGAGGGGGGAAAGGGCATTATTTGAAACCTTAAAATTTGTACCCCCATAATATGCTGAAATAAAAAAGAAATGCATATATATAAAATAAAATGTATTTTTATAAAATAACCTTTTATAATGCAAGAGAAACAGCACTGTATGTTTTAGGAATGAAATCTGCCTGTTGCTATTTTCAAACAATTTTTCTATGTTTTCCTTGATACTACCTAGCCAAACAGATTTAATGTATAAATCATCTTGTTTTTCCTTACAAAAATACACTTACACATCTTGTCACTTTGGGAATATAAGCAGATCTCTTTATTAGGATTATATTTTTTTCTACTGTTAAAGTTCTATTAAACTTTCAGGAACTTTTTCTTAAAAATGGTTGTAAATTAAACGGACTCCAAACCAATGATGGATTAAGAAAAGCTTGGGGAGTAAGCATTTGTTAAACAGTGTTGAATCAGGCAGTGTACTAGGCCTTAATCATACCAAGATGAACAAGACAGTCCTACTCCCTTCATCCATCATCTTAGGGATTTACTCATAGTCCTAAAGCTTTGAAAATAGGATTGTGATTTTCCCCTGGTCCTTTTTGATAGTAGAGAGAAAGAGAGACTTTCTTATACCTAATACTAACCCTAACCATAATCTCTTGGCTATGCTCCATTTTTACAATGAATTCTTAGGAAAAAAAAGTCAAGTAAAGGATGGTACCAATACCTGGCTATTACAAGCCTCAGATTATAAGCTAATTATATGTAACATTCTACATGAAAAACTGGCAAAGGGTACTTCTTAACTTTTTGACCTCATTTTTTTTCTGCCAGAGGGAATTGAAAATTCAGAGAAATATTTTTTATATGATGTCCTAAATGAAAGGGTGTGGAAGATTCATGCTCTCAAAAAATGTATAGTAAGAAATAATCAGATAAGCAGAAAATTAAAATATTGCTTAAGTTCTGTAATAGCAGGGTCATGCAGTTCATATAGGGGCAGCTTACCCAGACTTTTTGGGGAGCATGGCTCATAGTGGGCTTCGTGGAAGAAATGACAATTAAGAGATAAAGTTTGGAAGAGAGTTAATTGGATTAAAGAGTTGGGGAAAGAATATTCTCAGCAACAACAAAGACGAATATGAATAAGGAAGGAGGGAGTGCAGTATTCTCAGGGAGTCAGAAATTAAGTACACCTTGGATTTATGATTGGGAGAAAATGGGAGCCATGAAGCTAGAGAGTAAAGTGAGAATCTTCTCATGTATCCCATTATACGCCAGCTGTTTTGGGGAGTTTGGGTTTCCATCTGCTCACCTAAGAGAACTGGAAAGCCGTTGCAGAGTCTTAAGTGGTAGAGTGACATTGAATAGATTTTAATTTTGACAGACACTGACTATGGTGGATAATGGATTGAGTTGGGGTAAGATTGGAGTCACAGGAGGTAATTAAGACTCTGTTTTAGGAATAGTAACAGTGTGGTCTGGGTGGTAGCAGCAAGAATGGAGAGAAGATGGCAAGATGCAATGTTCTTAGGGAGTAGAATCAGCAGGATTTTCTGAATGTGGAAAGTCAAAGAAAGGAGAGGAAGCAAAGCACATTTCAGTGAGATGCAAATGATAAGAAAAGCCCCAGGTTTGAGTATAAAGTGTTGAGTTTGTTTTAGTCATATTCGAGTTGGAGTGCTTCTTACTAATTTCTGAAATAATAAATACTGAAAAATATGTAGTAGGTATGTAGCTATATGGAGATTAAATATGAAATGAACATTGTGTATGGTTTTATAACTTTGCATTTCTTTTGTATTTTAACCAGTCTGTTATCATTCATTAACTCTCTTTTTTGAGTGTTTGGTTTATGACTTATATAATGTTCATCAAGGAATAATTTTGCTTTGTGTCTCCATCAGGGAGTTTTTGCGTTTGGCCAGTCCTTTAAATTGCGGTGCCTGGGACAAAAAGCTGCTGAAACAATACAGGGTCCACAAGCCAAGTTCGCTGAGTTACGAGCCTGAGATGAGAAGTAAGTTGGCCTTTGAGGTTCCCTTTTCTGGTGTGTTTTATACATGAAAGTCATGTGGTGGATGAGTATTATTTCTAAAAGGTTGCGAAGAAAAAGAAAGAGAAAGGGTCTGTTGTTATTTGAATGGAGAAATACAAGATGGGGTTGGTTAACTAAGGAGGGGGCGGTGGGGTGGAAAGGGAATCGCTGGTGATGTAAGGATCCAGAGGAGATGAGGATTAAGGGCAGAATAACTCTTGGCGTGGAACGGGGATACCTGTTTCTTGGGATTCGTACTTCCCTTGCTGCCGGGACTGCAGAGCGGCTGATTAGATGATTATTAACAGGCTGTGGATCTGCAAGAGAGCTGCTGTAGGAGGACTTGGAGAATAGGAAATTAAAAATACTGATAAAAGTCAGTATTTTTTAGAGGATACAGGCCAGGTAGGGAATGAAGTGAGGCCAGGTGGCCAGTTGATAGGCTGAGAGAAAAGGGGTAGATCAGTGGACTGGAGAGTAACAGCCAGGCCAGAGTGCAGATGCGATGGGAGAAAAGGAATGAGGAACTGGAGGAAAGAGGACGGGGCAGTGCGATCAAAATCGAAGGAGTGGGGCAAGCCGAGAAAATGACCGTGTCCAAACTGTGGCTCTGGAGTGAAGCAGAGGTGAAACTTGGAGGAAAGGTGATCTTAGAACTAGAAGGGAGGTGTCAGGTGGACATTGATATCCCCCAGTACAATGGCAAGATTTAGTATAGAGAATACTGAGAGTAAAATGCCAGTGTTCTTGAAAACCGCAGAGGTCCTGCTATGAGAAGAGTTAGATGGTAGCTTCCTAGAGAGATTAAATAGTTGCTGATGAGGAGCCTCCAAGGAACAGTTTCTGCGTTAGGCTGATAGAAGAATGATATGGGAATTAGCAGGATGCAGGCTGAGCTTACCGTCCCTCACGGACACGAGAGAGGCAGCAGACTCCGTCCACTCAAGAGCTGTGGGCAGAAAGTGTTCTCGGGGGAGAACTCGGTTGCTCTGGGTTTCCTCCCAGTGTTAAGTCTGTGCTTTGCTGGATTTTTACTTTGTTGTTCATTTTGTGTCACTGTTAGCCATAGTGATAAGGTATTTGTTTTGATGGATTAAGATGACCACTCCTAGTGAAACGGGCAAGAGTAAAGTAGAGCGGCCACTTTGGAAGGAGGTCAGTGATCATTTAGATCAGGCGTCCTCAAACTACGGCCCTCGGGCCACATGTGGGTGTTTTTGCCCGTTTGTTTTTTTACTTCAAAATAAGATATGTGCAGTGTGCATAGGAATTTGTTCATAGTTTTTTTTTTAAACTATAGTCCGGCCCTCCAGCGGTCTGAGGGACAGTGAACTGGCCCCCTGTTTAAAAAGTTTGAGGACCCCTGATTTAGATCAACCCATTCACTTTAAAGGTGAGAATTCTGAGAGTCAGATTAAACAACCATCAACCATTATTTCAGTCTTAATTTTTCCTCCTACAAATTATCAGTGATTAATCAGTACGGTGTTAGGGAAACTTTAAGAACTTTTGAGTTCCAACACAGTCTTATTGGAAAACAGCAAGTATTGGAACTCTTCATATCAATTAATATGCATCTCCTGGGTCAATTATTTTTGTTATTGTTATTTTTGTACTTTACACAGTTAGAATTGAGTTGTGATTTCCATTGCTAAGAGTAGACACCAAGATAGCTCCTTTCCCTAAGAGAATATTGAGATATTTTTTTATGGTTCCCTGAATGTCCAGCACATTTGAGAGGAAAATAATTACATACACTCAGATAATTTATCTTGAGAGGAAGTATTTTCTCTATTACATTTGCAGTATATTCCTGGGAAGATAGGATAATTAGTTTAGAATTTGTCTTTTTACTCTTGAAATTATTGTCATTTGTATTCATATAGGAATCTTTAAATTCAAGTACATTTGTAATCACATATTCTAATAGTTACAAGGAAAGAATTAAAAATGGGGGGAAAAAATGAAGGAAGCCAAAATGACCTGTTTCCTTTCATTTTAATGCTTCTAGAATATTTTTCTTTCCTCTCAGAGAAATAATACAAAATAGCTTTGTGAAATAAAAGTATAGCCTGGTTTTTAAACCATTAACTGAGATTTATAATTAAATTACATTGTTAACAGTGACTTGGGTCATGATTATTGGTGAGTTTTATTATTTGTATTCTGTAGTTTCCAACATTTCTGCAATGTGTGTATTATTTTAGTATGAAGTAAAAAAGGAAACATGCCATTTAAGCGTTAAAATAAAGTACATTAGAACTATATAATCTTGATAGTTAAAAAGAAAATTACTGTATATTGAAAGCAAAGAGTGGTATGTCAAAATAAATCAGCCTTGTAAAGTTACTTTTAAATTCTACATGATATTTTTCACAAGAGATATTCTTTGACTTACAGGCAGTATGATCACATCTCTTGAAGGTCTGGGTAGTGACAATGTTTTTAGCCTACATGAAGATAATCATTACCGGATAAGCAAGAGCCTGGTAAAATCCGCAGAAGGAAGCACTGTACCTCTGACTAGGGTGAAGTGTCTGGTCTCCATGACAACCCCACATGACATCAGACTTCACGGGTCATCAGTTACTCCTGCTTTTGTTGAATTTGACACATCCCTAGAAGGGTTTGGGTAAGAATTTGCAAGGTAGCCAAGCCTTTACTGTATTATGTTATGCCTCATACTTGCCTTTCCAAATAGGTCTACTTGATTAAAATATATCATACCATACTCTATATACACACACACACACACACACACACTTTTTTTTTTTTTTTTTTTTGAGACAGAGTCTCACTTTGTTGCCCATGTTAGAGTGAGTGCCATGGCATCAGCCTAACTCACAGCCATCTCAATCTCCTGGGCTCAAGCGATCCTCCTGCTTCAGCCTCCCGAGTAGCTGGGACTACAAGGCATGTGCCACCATGCCCAGCTCTTTTGTATATATATTTTTAGTTGGCCAATTAATTTCTTTCTATTTTTACTAGAGACAGGGTCTCGCTCTTGCTCAGGCTGGTTTCAAACTTCTGACCTTGAGCAACCCGCCCACCTTGGCCTCCCAGAGTGCTAGGATTACAGGCATAAGCCACTATGCCCAGCCCATACTATATATTTTTAAATGAGTTATTTGAGCATGTTATTTTAAGATTTCTACATTTAATTCTGAATTATTTAGTATACTAAATAATTTGATATGATAGAGGAGTTTGCAGTCCAAGGCCCATGGCCTTTTGTTAGTAAAGTTTTTGTAAATGTTATTTATTTTTTTAAAGAAAGTTCTATTGGAACACAGGCACGCTCATTTATGTATGTATTTTCTGTGACTGCTTCTGTGCTACAGCGGCGGAGTTGAGTCGTCATGAACTTCCAGTTCGCAAAGTATAAAATATTTACGATTTGGCCTTTACCAGAAAAAGTTTGTCAGCCCCTCATGTAATAAATATAAATATATAGATAATATATAAATTAAAATTAGATTAAAAGCTTTTTGACTGGGTATCATCATCTATTCCTCAAATTATCTAGCAAAGTATCTTATACATTATAAGTATTCAGTGACTGTCACTTTAAGTTCTTCCAAATTGTAGCAGAAGCAGCAATAAAGAATCTAGAACTGTTTTATGAAGTCCAGCAGCCTCAAAATTGACAAAATTGAATACTAATAGATAATTTTTGTCCAACAAATCATGTAGTTGTTTGCGGGATTCTTATGTTGATCTAAATCCGTGAATTATATTTTAAGAATATTGTGGAGAGTTATTATCGAACAATAGATTAAGACATGTTTGAGAATAGTCACAACTAATGAGAGCAGTGGCAACAGGACAGGGCAATAGAAGAATTTTCCGGCAGTGATGAAATCGTTCTAATGTCTCGATCAGGGTTATACAGTAGTGTAATTTACCATATGCAAATTATACCTTAATTTTAAAAAGATTGAAATTAATATATTATTGGAGATTTTAAAAGTGTATCTTCCAGTGCTTTTACATAGTTAAGAGAAGAGCTTTGCTAGGCATCCAGATTTATTCCATGATCTTTTTATTCTAGTTACTACTAAATTCTGGCAGTTTATTTCACTGTGTTAAGTGCATGCTTTTAAGAGAAGAAATATTTGCTCTCTAATATATGTGTTGTCTTTTCTTGCTAGCTGCCTGTTTCTGCCCAGCCTGGCCCCTCATAACGCCCCCACAAATAATGCTGTCACAACAGGTCTTACCGATGGGGCTGTGGTCAGCGGCATTGGTTCCGGTAAATATTACTTTCCTTTTGCTTAGGAGATTTCTTTTTCCCAGTAGATTATGTTTTATTTAGAGTGTACATGCTTCTATTGGCCTCTTTTTTTGTAAATGGAAATATGTCAGCACAAACTCTTTCCTTGTTATTTTTCTACTTTAGGTGAAAGATTCTTCCCTCCTCCATCTGGCCTAAGCTACTCTAGCTGGTTTTGTATCGAACATTTTAGTTCTCCTCCAAACAACCACCCTGTCAGACTTCTCACGGTTGTGCGCCGAGCAAACTCTTCTGAGCAGCATTACGTGTGCCTGGCTGTAGTTCTGTCTGCAAAGGACCGGTCTCTGATTATTTCCACTAAAGAGGAGCTACTCCAAAATTATGGTAGGTATTTGCTTTCTTCTGTTTCTATTTCTTGATTCCAGAAGTATCAAAACTTTAATATTTATTTTTAAAGTCCATCTGATAGTTCCTTTTCAAGTTAAATTATTATAGCATAGAACAGGTTATGTGAAATCTAGAATATTATTTACCTGTGAATTTTAAGGCACTTCCAAAGAGACTTAAAAAACAGTGCAGGGAGTGCCAAATAGGGACTCGGCTCTACTTGCCAAGAAATCACAGCTTTCGCTAGGAAAGCAGGTTGCTTGTTTGATATATTTTGGTAAGGATTATCATTGGCTGTGAATTCTGCTTAACTAATTAATATTCATCGAGCACCTGCCTACCATATGTGCTGCACTG
Source organism: Mirza zaza (assembly GCA_008750895.1). Classification (NCBI taxonomy): domain Eukaryota; kingdom Metazoa; phylum Chordata; class Mammalia; order Primates; family Cheirogaleidae; genus Mirza; species Mirza zaza. Next base: position 110,982 of record VSMD01116881.1, on the reverse strand, counting down.
TGCTAGACACAATAAGATTTCAGTTACTTTGTCACTTAACCTTCAAGGCTTAAAAATACCATTTCATAATCCTCATTCTGTCATTCCCTCCAACATGCCATAACCTCACCTTGCTATGCTATATCTTTAAACTGAAGACATTCATGAAGATCGTTCTAAATGATGTAAATAACATAAAGTATAAATCTCAATTTACCTAGTTTTCTTTGCTCTGAATAGAAGCCTTTGTATATAAATGTACTCTTTTTGAGTCCATCGTCTAATTTTCTTTTAAGTAAATAAGATAATATCACATTGATTGACATGTGGTTGGTACTCAGTAAACACTAATTGAATGTGAATTTTAGCTTTTCAGTTAGAATGTAAGGTTTCTTGTCTTGGTATTCTTCATGTGCGTAGTATTGAGCTAGGCGTCAACATGGTTAATATGTTAGAATTCTTGTCATGACGTTTTATTTGCCCCTTGCTGGTATTTGGTCCTGTTGACTTCTTCCTCCTAAATTGAAACTTGAGTCTTACAGTCTGGGATACCCACTCTTTTGTTCCTTTGCTATTTCTCTGACTTCACTTTCGCAATAGCGTTTTTTTTCCATCTGCCCCTCAAGATTAGTATTCTCCAGGGTCTCACTTTTGGTCTTTGTACTCAACCTGCTTTTCATGGGGGAAAAAATCATCGCTTTGTGTTGCTTTAGGGTTTTTATCCCAGGAAAAAAATCCAAAAATTTTTTTTTATTCCTATCTCAAGCTATAAACCCATTATCTCTTTGTACAGTCTGGTAACACACTGGATAGCAGAGAGAAGCCAGAATGATGTCAGGGAGTGATTGTAGAATGTTAGCAAATCAGAATATACATGGGACAGAGCTGTCTGTCCCATAGTTATATATATTGGACAGAGTTGTCTGGGATCCACAAATACCTGTTCTGTGCCATTGTCTTCTTACTTCCAGCTGCTGTTGGTGAAGGCTCTGGGCAGTACAGCCACAAACTAGTGACAGATAGTTGTCCCCTTATATCACTGAGCATAGCACTTCGCAAGAATAAACTTTACATTTTCTTGGTTCTTTTTCTAACTTATGCTGCAATCAAACAAATGTCAAAAAGTTATAAGACATTACTGTTGATTACTGATATGATGTTATATAGATATGATAAGCAGATCTCTACAGCTTATCTATCTTACTTGACTCAAACTCTATGCTGATTGATAAGTAACTCCCCCTTTTTCCCTCCTCCGAGCCCTCAGCAGCTAGGATTTCATTCTTTGTGTCTGTGATTTTAACTATTTTTAGACACCTCATGTAAGTGACATTAAGCAGTATTTCTCTATGACTGGCTGACTTATTAGCACAATGTCCTCAGGGTTCATCTGTGTGGTCACATATTGCATAATTTCCTTCTTTTTAAGGCTGACTAGTATTCTATTGTATGCATATACCACATTTTCTTTTTATCCAGTCATGTGTCCATAAGAGTGCTAATACTGCTTCAGAATCAGTTCTTTTGGATAAATACCCAGAAGTGGTATTGCTGGATCATATTTTAGTTCTATTTCCAGTTTTTTGAGGAACCTTCATACTGTTTTCCATAGCGGCTACACAGCATTTTTGTATTCCCACCAACAGTGCGTAAGGGTTCCAGTTTCGCTACGTTCTCAACAACAGCCGTTTTTGTATTTTTATAATAACCATTCTGACAGGTGTAAGGTGGTGTTTCATTGTGGTTTTGGTTCGCCTTTCCCTGGTGATTAGGAGTCTTGAGCATCTTTTCATATACTTGTCCACCATTTGTGTGCCTTCTTTGGAGAAACGTCTATTCAAGTTTTTAGCCCATTTTTTAATTGGGATATTAGTTTCTTTACTATTGAGTTGTTGTAGTTTCTTATATATATTTTTGAAATTAACCCCTTATCAGACATACAGTTTGCAGATATTTTCTCCCATTCTGTAGGTTGCCTTTTTACTCTTTTGCTTGTTTCCTTTGCTATGCAAAAGCTTTTCAGTTCGATGTAGTCTCCCTTGTTTATTTTTGGTTTTGGTGTCAACTAGTCTCTTTTTATTATTTATCATAATGTTTATTTTATTGTCTGTTTTATTTTTTACTTCATCAGCTATTGTAACTTTATTTGATTATAACTGTATATGTCTCTTGAGCGAAAGAAAGTAAAAATATCTCCTAGGTTTTACTTCTTGCTACAGATAAGTTTATTGAATGATTGTGTGTCTTCATTTGTATTATCATTTTATTTGTTTTAACATAAAGTCAAAACATGCTGATTTAGATATGAATAATTGTTAGAATAAGAATGATGTTGGAAAAGATTTTTTTTTTTTTTTTTTTTTACATCTTCTCCCCTCCTCCTTTATTTCAGTTGATGATTTTAGTGAAGAATCCTCATTTTATGAGATTCTCCCGTGCTGTGCTCGCTTTCGATGTGGAGAGCTCATAGTTGAGGGACAGTGGCATCATCTGGTTCTGGTGATGAGCAAAGGCATGTTGAAAAACAGCACTGCAGCCCTCTACATCGATGGACAGCTTGTTAACACTGTCAAGGTAAGCACACGCACACTTGTGAAGCTACCCACTTTACAAGATGGTTTGGAGGGTGGTGTGTATTTTGTTAATTTTAAGTTGACCTTCATTACCCATTTAAATAATATGTCAGAATCATGTGGCTAATTCTTGCAACTTTATTAGGGAAGAAAATAACTGAGGTGTTTATAGGTACTAAAGAAGTTACTGAATGTGTCAGAGCTTAACTAGGTTGCCAGGTGCTTTTTCATAATAGAGAAACCAGCTGAGGCCAGGCATAGTGACTCAGCCCGTAATCCCAGTGCTTTGGAAGGCCAGGGTGGAGGATTATTTGAGGCCAGGAGTTTGCAACTAGGCTGGGCAACATAGCAAAACCTTGTCTTTACCAAAAATATTTTTAAAAAAATTTAGCTGGTTGCCTGTAATCTAAGCTGCTCAGGAGGCTAAGGCAGGAAGAACCTTTAGTCCAGGAGTTCAAGGTTGTAGTGAGCTGTGGTCACACCACTCCACTCTAACCTGGGCGTCAGAGCAAGAACCTGTCTCTCCAAAAAAATTTCAAAAGAAAAATTTAAAAAGAGGAAAAACCAGTAGAAGAATTCCTAGTAACTGTGAACACACTATTTTGTCACTTCATTTTTATTATTGTAATTTAGTCCAGAAGACTCTATATTTCTTTAGAGCCAGAATTATTACTTTTTCCCTTTGTTTTTAGATCACCCAGCTTATTCCCTTATAATGATAGGTATTCATGTTACTGTTTGTTGAATGAGTGAGTACATAAACATTACTAGAGGTAGCTATATTATGGTATTCAGACGAGAGAGAAGAGAAGTTGAAGTAACCAGTAAAGAAACAGATGAAATTACATTTTCTAAATCGGGATGAGTGCTGCTGGTTATTTTGTACAGAACTCAGCAAGCAAACTCTTAAAATTCTTTACGTTCTAAAAGATAGTATCCATTTTAGAATATCACTTAAAAGAAGTAACAAAGGCAAAGTTTTGTCATTTTGTGTGAATTAAAGTTTAAAATCACTGAAAAACTAGCAGCTTCTTTTAATACATTTCCTTCCTTAATGATAATGATATTTTATTATGATGTTGTGTTTCAATATGATAAACCTAAAATACACCTCATGAGAATAGTCATTAACTTTTTGTATATACATGATTGTATTTGTAGATTTTGTAGTAGGTTACTTCTTTGTGTGTGTGTGTGTGTGTGTCATAAAAATATTCTCAGGTTCTAGAATTTAAGGATAAGAAATTTATTAATTTGCGTCACCTTCCCTATGAGTAGTCACAGTACTATGAAATCAACTTTAGTTCACATTTTGGTCTTCACATTCGTACTATTAACATCACCCAGAGTTGTTCTTTACTATATAGAATAACAGATGGGATCTGAAGCTGAGACGATGTTACGACAAAATAATCATGGAAATGTCCTTCATCCCATTAAGTCAACAGTCCCTAACCTTTTTGGCATCAGGGACCAGTTTCATGGAAGGCAGTTTTTCCATGGACTGGGGGGTGGGGGTTGCAGGTGGGGAGGAAAAGGGGGGGATGGTGTCAGGATGATTCAAGCGCTTTACGTTTGTCATGCAGTCAAACCTCTCTGCTAATGATAATCGGTATTCTCAGCCACCACCTGCGCTCTGCCTCGCACCATCAGGCGTTAGATTCTCCTAAGGAGCGCTCGGCCTGGATCCCTCTCTCGCTTGCGCTGTTTACAGTAGGGTTCGCGCTCCTATGAGACTCCAGTGCTGCCGCCGATCTGGCAGGCGGAGCTTGTGCTGTGATGCAGGCAGGGGGGAAGGGCTGTAAACACAGGTGAAGCTTCCCTCGCTTGCCTGCCACTCACCTCCTGCTGTGCGGCCCATTTCCTAACAGGCCACAGACTGGTGGTCAGGACCGCAGCATTGAGTGACAAAGGCTGCCTAAGTAATGAAAGCTGCTTCTGCCAGAAAAAGCAGCTTAATTTCCTTATCTCTTCTACTTTACCTAATTATACATCCATATAAATGAATGGAATGGTAATTCAGGCACCTTGTTAAGCAGTAGTGTAATTTCAAATCTGGGAATGCCAATCAATAGTGGTTCGTACTTTACATTGAGATTAATAAGTAAGAGCATAAATTGCAGTGTGTATACAGACTATTCATTTTTCTTAACATTTTTCTAGTACTTTACCCCTGCAAAAACACTTTCCTCAATAATTTTAGTTAAAAGCCTCACATTGAAGGTAACGGCTACTTTTAAGACTCCTTGAATTCCATAGTGGAAATCTCCCTTTTTTTTTTTTATATCAACACTAAAATTTTGGAGAAGCATCATGAATTTGATATGCATGTCAACCAGACAGTGACGATATCCTGATATTTGTTGACATTTCTAGCATTAAAGAGTCTGTCTGTGTTAGAGCGCTGGGTAACAAGTTTTCAGCTACCATATTTGGGGCATAGGTACAGACCCCTGAATCTTGCCCCTACCCTTATGTTCCTTAGCCCCAGATGTTTTTGTGCATTGGTAAAGCTGTGTTAACTTTGGGATAATGAAAATATACACAGCCGAAGTAGTTATTTTTTTTTGTGAAAGTGATTTTTCATATCTCACACGTTTTTTGTCTTTCTTGTAGCTTCATTATGTTCACAGTACTTCTGGGGGTTCAAGTTCTGCAAATCCACCCGTGGTGAGCACAGTCTATGCCTACATTGGCACCCCACCTGCCCAGCGCCAGATTGCTTCACTGGTTTGGCGCCTGGGACCCACTCATTTTCTAGAAGAAGTTTTACCTCCTTCAAGTGTTACTACCATTTATGAACTCGGACCAAACTATGTTGGAAGTTTTCAGGCTGTATGTATGCCATGTGAGTAACTTACTCTTAGTTCTTGAAGTTTTATGACACTTATCTCCTACAGTATTATAGATGCATATGTGTGGGCAGTTGTGTGCACGTTTATCTAGGAAAAGGGCCCTCTCCAGTTTTCTTCAGCATGACACTATTTTGACCACTTGCTCCTGTGTAAAATACTCTTCTCCACTGATCACACTGTACTTTCCTGATTCTTTGTCTTTATGCCTGATCACTAATTATCCAATTTCTTTTACTGGCTCCAAGATGTAAGTATATACTCTCTGAGAGTCTAATCTAAAGCCTGTTCTTTTTGTCATTTTTCCTATTATATAAAGCAAGTTAAAGCATAGCTAGTCTTACTAAAGCAAGCATGGGTGCATTTGGTAAACACACATATATTCTCTAGATTAGACCAATTAACATTTCTCCTCATCTCTTTACTCCTACAGTCCACTTTTTGTTATCCTTTCTCCCCCCAAAAATTTAGAATTAAAGGTACTAAGGTTAAGCTGGCAGTTCCTTTCTAGTACCCCTTCTAAATGATATTTTTTATTCCCTTGTTCTCATTCTGCCAAGGGTCTCAGACGGGTTAGGAGAGGTATGTTGTAAATAGTAATCATCCTATGACTTAGTAGTTTGCCTTTTTACCCATATCCTTGATTAAATCAAGGTGTTGTATCTAATAAAGAGCTAATACTTAATCGAACATTATGTGCTAAGTTAATATGCAAGAAAGAAATAGTTGTTCTGAGCCCTTCACTTGGATTTATTCCTCTCAAAGCACTATAAAATAGGTACTGTCATTATTACCCCCATTTCACAGATGAGGAAACTGAGGCACAGAGAGGTATAAGTCATCCAGCGTTTAAGTGATAAAGCAATATTCAAGCTCAGGTCATTTGGCTTCAAAACTTATGCTCTTAACCACTCTGTTGTGTTGTCTAGAATAATATAGGTGACACAGAGGAGGGCTCTTCTTGGGGAGGGGACACAGAGCTGCAGAGCTCAGAGGCATCCATTCATTTTCATTCCCTTTTTCCTTTGAATCTGGGAGGATGTGTTTTACGATTTGTCAGATGACAGTTAAAACACTTTCTCTTCCTTTACATTGTGCTATCTGTTAAGCATATTTTAAGAGTAAAACTTGGAATTCAAGCTCTATGACTAGATTTTTTTCCCCTCTATTTTCTAATTAAACAAATGAAAAGCTGAAAATTAGTTAAAATGTTTTTTTCATTTAGTTCTTAGTCCACTTTAAAAGATTTTTCAAGTCCACCCATTGAAAAATGATAGTAAGAAAAAAAAAAAACTTGTGTTAGGATAAGGATAATGACTAGTGATTTTAAAAAGAATTATTCTTGTTTTGAAGGTAAAGATGCAAAATCCGAAGGGGTCATCCCATCCCCTGTGTCGTTGGTACCAGAGGAAAAGGTGTCCTTTGGCCTCTACGCCCTGTCTGTGTCTTCCCTAACCGTGGCAAGAATCCGGAAAGTGTACAATAAGTTGGACAGCAAAGCCATTGCCAAGCAGGTAAGCAGAATGATTTCCCAGTGAACTAGGGCTGATTCTTACTGGGAACAGTATTTCAGAACCTCCTTGAATACTGTGCAGTTATGAGTAGTTGCTAAAAATAGTGCCTTTCGTGTATTGTTTATGTTTGGTTTATTTGACTTCTAATGTAAGCCAAAACACATTTAGATATTTAGCTAAATTGGGAAAAGTGACAGTTTCTTTCTGTTAATGAGCGCATGATTTATATTAATTCTTGTATACCGGCAATTAAATTAAACTTTACAAAACTAAAGAAAAAAAATCCTATTTTTAAGGCTATAACTCAACAGCTCTTGTGTCAGGCACCAATTGGGTAAAGCATAAGAAGAAAATGCCTGCCTCTGTTTCTTACATTCTAGTGGAAGAGACAGGTGATGATAGCTAAACAAATAACCTAATCATAAAGTATGTTAGAAAGGACTGAGTGCTGTGCAGTAGAATAAAGCAGGGAAGGGGGAGAAGAGAGAAGCTGCAAGTGTTAAATATGGTCACAAGAGGCTTCACTGAGAGGGTGGATTTTGAGCAAAGACTTGACAGAGAGGAAGCGTCAAGCCACAGGAATATGAATAGGGGGATGTATGTGTGGGCTTGAACGTGTTTTGTATTTCAGGAATACAAATGCAAGCCCCTGAGAAAGCACTATATGTGCTGACTGGAGAGGCAAGTGTGGGTAGAGTGAAATGAGAGAAAGCCTGGGTAGCAGGAGGGGAGGCCCAGAGAGGTGATGGGGCCAGGTGGTTTAGGATTTACAGGCAATTGTAAAGACACGGGCTTTTACTGAGACAGGAGGCATCCTGGGGTTCCAGACATAGGTGGGCAATGTTATAACTTCCGTTTTAACCGGGATCACTGTGACTTCTTCTATGGAGAAAAGATTGAAGAAAAACAAAGGTGGAAGCAGGGAGACCAGTTATGAGGCCAATGCAATGAATAATTCCTACGAGCGATTTTGGTGGCCGTAACTGGGATGATAGCGGTGGTAGTGTCAAGAAGTGATCAGACTCTGGGAGGCTGAGGCGGGCGGATTGCTCGAGGTCAGGAGTTCGAAACCAGCCTGAGCAAGAGCGAGACCCTGTCTCTACTAAAAATAGAAAGAAATTCATTGGCCAACTAATATATATAGAAAAAATGAGCCGGGCATGGTGGTGCATGCCTGTAGTCCCAGCTACTCGGGAGGCTGAGGCAGCAGGATTGCTTAAGCCCAGGAGTTGGAGGTTGCTTTGAGCTAGGCTGACGCCACGGCTCTCACTGTAGCCTGGGCAACAAAGTGAGACTCTGTCTCAAAAACAGACAAACAAACAAAAAGTGATCAGATTTGAGGTGTATTTGAAGGTAGAGCTAACAGGTTTTGGTGATGGAATGTGGATGGTTGTGCAATGTGAGCGAGTTCAGAATAAGTCCAAGGCTTTATTCTTAATAAGGAAAATGGGGTCACCTTTTCTGATGTAGAGAAAACTACAAGATTAATAGATTTGAGGGGAATGTCAAGAATTCTGTTTTAGGAAAGTTTGACACGTGTCATATTAGACATCTTGGTAGAGAGATCGACACCATTGGAAATACGGATCTGGACTTCAAGGGAGAAGTTTGAGTTCCGTGGATATTCGCATGTGGTGTTTAAAGCCATGAGACTGTGTATTCACTGAAGCATTAGGTGTAGATGGCGAAAAGGAAGCATTCAGTGCTGAAACCTGAGACATGCCGGTGTCGTAGAGTTGGGGAGAAAAAGAAAAACCAGAAGAGAATACTGAGAAGTAACAGTGTGGGAGAAAGGAGAAAAACCAGGAGGGTCTGGTGTTGTGGAGATCACTGTGGCGAAGTGTGTTAAGCCATCAGATAAGATGAGGGGTGAGGACTGGCCATGGGGTTTAGCAATGTAGAAATTCATCATCGAGCTTGAAAAGCCATTTTGGCTGCTTTATCGGAGGGAAAGCCCAAGGGGAAAGAAATCAAAAGAGACTGGGAGCGGTAAGTATTGACAACTTTTGTGCAGAGGTGTGTGTGTGTGTCTTAAGGAACTCTAAGGAACATAAACTACCTAAATTAAATGTTATCCGAATTAACAGAATTAAAGCACTAGGATTATGTTTGCTTTGAAAACAGTTCCTGTGTGTATGTACAGAATTTAACATTCCTTTACATAGGCATGCTTTATCTGTTGAACTCTTGAATAATTTCGTGGCAAGTTTACTCGGCTATGGAGTAAAGCTAATGTTCACTGATCAGGAATACCGTGAGGCAGTGAATGACGACAGCCTTCAAAACACAATAGGATTCCATTCAGAAAGGCCCCTGGAGCTGTGTCCCAAGATGTCTTTGCCATCCGTGTCCCAGTAGATTGTATTTAACTTTATTTCTGTGAGTTTCCACACTTTGGAAGTGTTTGTATGGTTTTAAAAATGATTGCTCTTTTTTCAACATTCCGATAAGGGAGGAGAGGAAAGAGATGTTACCAATTATATGTTTGGTGTCTTTTCCGATCAAAGCATTGAGACTATTCTATAGTTACATTATTTTCCTTTCCTATTCTTCAGTTAGGCATTTCCTCCCATGAGAATGCCACTCCTGTGAAGCTGATACACAATTCAGCAGGACATCTCAACGGGCCCGCCCGCACAGTTGGGGCTGCTCTGATTGGATACTTGGGTGAGTTACATTGTTTCTGTTGTTTCATACTTCTTTATTGGCTTTCAAGTTTGCATTCACTTTGCTTACTTGAGGGAATAGTTTTTAGGTTCATATTTTATAGCATTGACCTGTAGTGTTCTTGTAATATTTAGAGATTAATATCACAGTCTCAAATTCCACTCGACTTTAAACTCATAACCTTTCATAAAATCCTACCATTTTCCTTTTGTAAGCACTGATGAGTATGAACTACGTACTTCTATGTAATTTTTAGGTAAACTTCATACTACATTTAAAGACAGGTGTTAAAATTCATAACTATTGTTGATTGTTTCATGGTTCGGTATAGCAGTGGTCTTGCTCCTGAGAGCTTCTATTAATAGAAATGAGCTGTAAATAAAAGCTTTGGAGTATAAACACTGAATCTGAGGTATGACGATGCCACTGCACTTTAGCCAGGGTGACAGAGCGAGACTCTGTCAGAAAAACAAAAGAGCTGATGGACATTCTATAGAGCCTTGTACATAATGTCTGCTATTAAAATAGTTGATTTTTTTGATTGGATAGAATCTTGAGACATAATCCACTTCAGATCCAGTGATTATGCCTTTTACTGTATAGATCAGTAGGTAATATTGGGTCCTTTTTAGATTAACAAACAAATGTTGTGTTAGTCAGAATCCCACATGTCTATCAGCCTTTGGCAATTTTTATTATCCTGGTGATGTGCACCCATCATTGTTTTTCTTTTTTTTGATGATATTGCATTAATACAGGAGTTTTATTTAAAGCACATAATGGTTTTCTTTTGTTCAACAAATATTCATTGAGTACTACTTTGTGTCCTTTTCGCAAGTATATAGCAGCACTGGGGTATAGCGGAAAGAGCAGTGAATGAAAAGTTCAGAGATTTAGGTTGTAGCCCCTCATCTGTTACTGTGTGACATTGTGCCAGACATATAAGCTCTATGAACTTCAGTTTTCTTGTCCATAAACTAGTAATACTGGCCCTAATTACCTTCGAGGGTAGTTTTCACAATCCAGTGCCATAATGTATGAAAGTACTGTAAATACTGCAATGCACATAAAAATATAAAATGCAGGGTGATTTATTTTTTAAAATCTCAGTCCTGATCACTGGGCAAGTGACATTCAAACAGTGCCTTTCAAAAAATGTTAGGAATGTAGATGTGATTTTTTTTTTTTTTTAATCGACTGATACAATTAGTTCCAGAACTATGTTTCCACAAAGTTATGTGCCCCTGTGGTCACTGATGGACTGACTGTTACTCAGATTATTTAACTAGTAGAAGCTTTGGGTAATATTCAGTAATGTGCTTTTCCTTGGCTTATCTCCACAAAATACTTCGTCCCTGCCAGGATGGGCTCTCTAACGCCTCCCTCAGTTCACAGAATTAGGGTGATTCTGTTCTCCCCAAGTTTATTTCCCAGCAGAAGATACCAAGGCACTCACACATTCCACAAAATACATTCCCAAAACCTCTGCACCTTGAGTGCCGCCCACAGTAGAAACGTGTGTGCTTGCTCTGAAGCCCTTTCCGATCTTCTCCGCTCCCTCCTCTGTTCCCAGACTCTTCCCTGCGAGTAGGTGTGCATTCGTATTTATTGCCTTCTCCCAAATTCTACCTTTAATTTTTTTTTTTTTTGGGGGGTCTTCTTTAGAATTTGCATTTTAGGACAGAGTATCTTTTAGAAATAAAATTCATAGTTAATTACAAACTTCTTAAGATGATCTGTTCAGTTCTTGTTCACACGGGGAAATCATTTTAATTATTTTTCACTGTCTTTTAATCAGGAGTAAGAACGTTTGTCCCTAAGCCTGTTGCCACTACTTTGCAGTACATTGGTGGAGCCGCCGCCATCCTGGGCCTGGTGGCCATGGCTTCTGACGTGGAAGGGCTGTACGCGGCCGTCAAGGCCCTGGTGTGTGTGGTCAAGAGTAACCCACTAGCCAGCAAAGAGATGGAAAGGATCAAGGGCTACCAGGTTTGTGACCGTAGAGCTTTGCCGTCGCTTCACTTTGCACCAAAAAATGTTCTCATTTAATATTAAAATTAACATGTGTCAAATGAGAATATGAATTATTTTCTTCGTTTTCTTTATCTCAAGTCTTACAAAGCCCTTGAATTAGGCTGCAGTATTTTAACATTGCCTTGATAACATCTGTATGTATCTTCAGAACAATGATTTGCTTGGTTTTTGGATGTTGTTGTTCTCTGTGGAAATGGGGATGAAATGAGAGTCCTATCACCCTCCCCTCGAGAAATTGCTGGATCAGTGGTAGAGCCAGGGCTCTCCGCACTTTCTTGTCTCTCCGCTTTGTGATCTCTTACCTCCCTTCCTCAGAAGATGTGGAAGCCACTATATAATGAGCAGGGCGTTGCTATTCCTGAAAACTCATGTGGAATTAAAAACATACAGCGTTCGTGTATTTACAGTCTATACCAGATTTAGGCAGAAAGTTGTCTGTAAGAAGAAAAATATTTGAAACAAGATTAAATTCTTCTCTCATGGATGAAGTACAGATACCTTCTACAACTTTAGCCATTAGTTCTTGGTAGCGAATGTACTGTTTACTGTGTTACGTAGATATAATTACACTATTTTCATAAGTGCTTTGGAAAAATTTCAAAATGATTATTGGTAGCATTGTTCATCATAAAAACTAGGAACAATCTAAATGTACCAACAATACGAGAATGAGTAATTATACCGAAAACATCCCTTAGCGTATTATTCAGCCCTTTAAAATTGTAATTATGGAGACTGTTTCGCAAAAGAAAAAAAAATCCTTTTATGGGGAGAAAAATGTACAAAATTGTATGCACACAGTGGTGACAACTATTTAAATTATGGGTTTATGTAAAAGTAGATGTTTTAATAATAGAGTGATTAGGATCACTTTGTTCATCAGATTTTCTCTAATGTTGTATTTTCATAATAAAAATTTAGAAATCAGTTTGGAAACCTCAGAAATTGCTCTCCATAGGATTCTCCAGCGTGTCTGTCTGTGGGTGTGTGCGTGTGTGCGTGTGTCTGTCTGTGTAATACATACGATGATTTATCAACAGGCATTTGCTGTCGCTCTCTTGCAGTTGCTGGCCATGCTGCTCAAGAAGAAACGTTCCCTTCTCAACAGCCACATTCTCCATCTAACTTTCTCTTTGGTGGGAACTGTTGACAGTGGACACGAGACCTCCATTATTCCCAATTCAACCGCTTTTCAGGACCTTCTTTGTGATTTTGAAGTACGTGCATAAACACTAACCGGTAGTAGATAATCAGTGAACCCATTTCTTCCGCGCGATTATAGAGTTAAACTATCTTATCTGTGAGATGTGTCTAAAGTCCTGTAATTTTCTGATGTTCATGTTAATGTCGTTTAGCAAAATATATAAAAAGTAGACCACTGGACAGGGTTCCTTCTCTCCAAGACATTCCCTTTTGTAAATGTTTTAGAAGTGAAGTGGTGCAGCGCGTGTCTCTAGCTAATCCGCTGTTGCCAGTGGCATGATAAGGGGCAAGTAGAGTTTCATTAAACAATTCTGATAGAAACGTTTCCTCAATAATTGGAAATGGGAATCTGCACCTGCAATCTTGGTCACTGGCAGCTGCACAGTACAGTAATAGCATTTCGTTTTACCAGAATTGCAGGATTTTCATGTCTGCTGTATTGTTGCCCATAGCAGCGTGCACCCTGTCCTCTTAAGGCACCACTTAACCACTCGCATCCTTTCTCCACTCGACTTCTTGTCCACAGTACTTGGCATGACACCCACTGTCGCTGCATACTAAACAGATGTGATATATCCCTGTCAGACTGTTGGATCTACAGGCTTTATGACGGCAGAGATCATCTCTATCTCATTTGTCTCTGTGTCCCCACCACCTCCCACAGTGCTTGGCACTGTGTTGCTAACGGTGATATCTAGGCCCTGGCTCTTCTTCCTCATAACCACTGGAAGTTCCCTCCCAGACTCTGTGCCCTCATTGCTTTACTGAAACTATTTTCAAAGCTCGTGAACAGCCTCCTCCTAGGTATAAATGTACGGCTGGCTTATACTCGGCTCTCAGCATCCACAGCTCTCGGTAGCATTTGATAGAGTTTGTTTCCCTGTTCTTTCAACTCGAACTGTTCTCGGTAGCCTTAAGGAATCACTCACCTGGTTGTGTCTTTCTTACTACTTTCTCTGTAATCTTCTGTCCATAGAGTGTTCATTATTTTATGTAAAAATGTCTATATTTTCCCTTATTTGTTGTTCTCTTTCCTTTAAACTCTCACTTAGCCCCACAGCCTAATGTCTATGGAGTTGACCCTCAGATCTCAATCTCTAACCTTCACATCTGAATACCAGACTTATTTCTGAGTTCTTGCTCAATATTTCTGTTTTTATGTCCCAGTAGCACCTTAACTTAACATCCCTCCCCAAATTAGTCCTTCCTTCTAACTTCTCTGTTTCTATTAAAAATACCACCAGGCCAGGTGCGGTGGTTCACGCCTGTAATCCTAGCACTCTGGGAGGCCAGCGTGGGTAGTTGGCTTGAATTCAGGAGTTCTCGACTAGCCTGAGCAAGAGCGAGGCCCTGTCTCTACTATAAATAGAAGAAATTAGTGGGTTGTCCTGGTGTGTGCCTGTAGTCCCAGCTATTCGGGAGGCTGAGGCAGGAGGATCGCTTGAGCCCAGGAGTTTGAGGTTGCTGTGAGTGAGGCTGATGCCATAGCACTCTAGCCTGGGAAACAAAGTGAGACTATTGTCTCAATGAATGAATGAGTGACTGAGTGAATGAATGAATGAATAAAATAAAATAAAAAACTAAAAAGACGTACCACCATTGAAATTGAAAAATCAGCTTCCTTCTTCCTCTCTGTTAATAAATAATCTGGTATTAAATCATGTGGAATCTACTTTCACATTCCAAATAATCTGCCTTTTCTGCTTCTAATCCTAATCGAAGCCCTAATCAGTTCTCCTCCTGTCTGCTAGAATAACAGTCACTTCTTTCCCCCTTTCCTCAGGCAATCCTTTGAGACCTCATTCTTTCAAGGGCATAATCATATCGCTTATTCAAGAACTTCCAGTGATTTCTTTTCCTACACAGCGAAGTACATGTGTCTCAGCCTGGTATTCAAAGTTCTAATTCCCAAACCTCTTATTCTTTTAGAAAGCACTTACTGAATATTTTTGAGCCAAGCTCTGTATTAGTTACTAAGGATGTGAAAACAAAAGGCAGAGTCCATGTCTTAAGGCAGTTAGTCCATTAGAAGAAAAAGACAAATAGATAATTTAAAACTCGTGAAAGCAGAGAGGCGCGCAGAAAGGATTATGGGAATACTCAGGAGACCTGCCATTAACATGATATTAACTCAGCTTGACCTTGTTTTCATCTGGTAACTGACACATTTGAATCAAGGATTATCTTTAATTTTAGATTTCTGATTAAAATTTAATATGCAAACATCAGAAATTTAGTTACTTAACAAATTTTGGCTTTATTTTACAGTACCCTGCTCACTTTATGGCTTCAATATAACATCCCCAGTCACCCCAAACCACAAGTGATCTTTCAGTATCTAATTCCTTCCAGTTTTTGAATAGCCATTGGACAAATACAAGCAAAATAATTGTAATAGCACACAAACATTTTCTTTTTTAGTGATTGTTCTAGAATTTATAATATACATCTAAAATAATTCAGTCTGTCTTTGGAGAATGTTATACCTTGTATAAATACCTGCAGTTAAATACTTCCCTTTTTCCCTCTCCATCCTCTGTGCTATTGTTATCATTTGGTTTACTTCAATACGTTTATAATCCCCACAATAGTTTGTGTTATTTTTGCTCTAAATGGCCAATTATTTTTAAAAGACATTTAAGAAATCTTCTTTATTTGCCCACATACATAGTATTGATGGCATTCTTCCTTTATGTAAATCTAAATTTCTGTCTTGTAAAATTCTTCTGCCTGGAGAAAGTCTTTTAACATTTCTTGTAGTGCAGGTCTGCTGGCAATGTATGGTCTCATCTGGAGAAGTCTTCTACTTTTTCTTCCTTTCTGAAGGATATTTTTGCATGGAATAGAATTCTAGTTGACTGTTTTTATTCTTTTCCCATTTTAAAGATGTCAGTCATTCAGTTGTCCTCTTTATGTCTCTTCTGCTTAGGTTTATTGATCTGTAAGTTTGTCATTTTCATCAAATATGAAATATTTTAGCCATTATTTTTTGAACTGTGTTTCCTGCTCCTCCCTTCCTTTTCTAGACAACAATTACACCTATCTTAGATTGCTTGATACTGTCTCACAAATCACTAATACACTAAATCGGGTTGTTTCTTTTCAGTATTTTTTTCTTACGGTTCATTTTGAATAGTTTCTATTGTTGGGTCTTCAAGTTTACTGAATTGTTTTTCTGCAGTTTCTAGTCTGGTATCAGTACCATCCAGTACATTTTTCATTTTAGGTATTTTATTTTTCATGTCTAGTAGTTTGTTTTGGGGCTTTGGCTATCTTCTGTTTCATTTTTTATCATTTTCATGTTTTCCATTATATTAGCATATGGAGCATATTTAGGACTTTTTAATAGTGAGTTAATTTCATGATCTCTGTTACTTTGGGGACTATTTATTTGCCCTATTTTTTTTTTTTTTTATTTTCCCTTGCATATGAGCAGTTTTTATAGGGCTTTACAAAATAATTATGCGGTATAAGTTACACGTGCTGTATTTCTGTTCGTTGGATCGGCATTGTATTTTTTAACCTTAAATATACCGCTATTCTTTATTTTATTGTAGGTCTGGCTGCACGCACCGTACGAACTTCATCTTTCCTTGTTTGAACACTTCATCGAGCTGCTCACAGAGTCCAGGTATTGAGTTCATACCTGTGTAGTTGCTGAGTTACAGGAAAGGTGCATAGTCCAGTGCGTGAAATCTTCTTTCTGTTACAGTGAAGCTTCGAAGAATGCCAAGTTAATGAGGGAATTCCAGTTAATCCCAAAGCTTCTGCTGACTCTGCGAGACATGTCTCTGTCCCAGCCCACTATTGCTGCCATCAGTAACGTGCTGAGCTTCTTGCTGCAAGGCTTCCCCAACGGCAATGACCTGCTCAGGTAGTGAAGACGCCTTTGTTTGTTATTAAGTGACAGTGCCAGTGAGACTACGATGAATGCAGTTGGTTCCGATTCCTGTGTAATGACATCTGTAATGTTAATACTATTCAGGATATTTGCGAGGCATGGAAAACACACACGTCTTAGCTTCTTCATTGAGCAAGACCAGTTGTTGCCGCCAGCGAATAATACAGTTTTGGTGAGAAAAAGGGTGAAGGAGTTAGCTCAGTGAGATTGACTGGCCTGGACATAAAAGCGTTCAGTATAGGAATTCCTCACCTCTCTTCTCCAAGCCCTGCTAATTCATAAGTGTGTGTGCACTAGTAATTACATGCACGCGCGTGCACACACACACCCACCCCCCCACCCCCACCCCCCCAGAGTGGACATGCCATCTTTTTTCTATTTGGTCTCTATTACTCAAATATAAGGTGATGTTTTATCATTGCATGTTCAGAGTTTTTGTATAATGTGAGTAATATTTTTCTGACAATGTGAAATGTGGTTTAAGGCATATTTAGGGAGTGTCTGAGAAATGTTCTTGTGTTCACATGACAGCCCCCAGTTTGGAAGATTATGGGTATTATGGAAGGAAAACAAGAAAAACAAACTACCCCAAGCAAAGTATTTTCCAAGTAGAGAATTGTTTAGACTGGATTTGATCACTCCTTTTCATGTGATCTCCCAGGCATCTCAAATGAAATCATACCCATTTATTTGATTATTCTCTGTAGACTAATATCTAATCTGTGTGCTTGCAAATCACTCACTTTTATATTCATTTACCTTAAAAATGTGTTTTGTTTTTGTTTTTAACTCAGTGACAGATTTAAAACTGGAGCTGAAGAATTATTTCGGAGAATTGTAACTATCATTATCAACAACGATTATTTAAAACTTATCCTAGGATTATAATGATCACTTTGCTAAAACATGTCAAAGTTTTTAATTTTTTCCTTACTTTAAAGTGAAGAAACAAGCACCCACAGAAATTTAACTACTTGTCCCAGGTTATATGGTTATAAAGTAAAAGAGCCAGGATTTTAATCTTATCTGTAAACCCAAGTTCTTAACCACTAGACTACAGTGGGTCCATACAGATAGTGTTAGGACATTTTAATTTGGATCATGCAGTTTGGTTCTTGAAACAGTTTGGGTGTTAGTATGTTAAAGAATTCATATTTCTGGAAAACTGTATTTTCCCTATATTTTTAAAAACATTATTGTATATAGTGTTACTTGGGATAGCCCAAGAGGAAGCAAACCAAATACAATCACCTAAAGGTCCATAAAAGATGAGTCAAAAAAGCACGATTTTTTTCTTTATATTTTATTTCTTTGTACTTTGTTGTTTATTTTGGGGAGAAAAAAATGAAATCCATAACATGTTCTTTTCCTTTATTTAAAGGTTTGGCCAGTTTATTTCTTCTACTTTGCCAACCTTTGCAGTTTGTGAGAAGTTTGTAGTTATGGAAATAAATAATGAAGAGAAGCTTGACACTGGTGAGTTGATTCTGGAGTTTGGAAAAGGTAGTGGTCAGCTAATGACTATGCTCCTTTTTCTTCTGGCACAAACTAGACCTGACTGAAGTATATGTCATAATATTATATCACGTTTCTCCTTACATTACTTTTTGTGGTCTTTCACACATGTATTTGTCTTGTATCAGGCCTATGCAATATATAGAAGTACAGTGTTGCCTACAAAATTCAATTGGGTATTAATTTTACTTTGAAAATAAAATCTTTTCTGATTTTTAGAGTATTCATAATGCTTATTTTTCCTCCCTTTGTTCTCATATATTTTTCCAGTTGCATGTTCTAGGACAGGAGAGTTGCTTGGAAAGCACTAAAAGGACCTTTTAGATTGACCTCTGGAATTAAATTCACAGAATCTGAAATTTGTTCATCGTGATTTACATTATTACCTTGTTATGTTATTCCAAAATCATATCACATAAATGGTTTCCTTTAAACTCTCACAACCCTTTCCTCCTGGAGGCTCAAGAAGAAATACTATCATAGTAAGAGTCACTGCCTCCCAGAGGAGTTGTTCTCCAGGCTGGCTGTCCTTCCCGAGCACAGCCTCTCCTGGGCTTCGTGAATAAGGGAAAGCGGACTAATCACAGCTTTCAAAGGAGAGATGGTGAGATTTGAGTGACTAGCTGCAAATCAGAGTATGTTAGTTATGGAGGCAGGACCAGCACATCAGAACGCTGACCATCACCTTCTGCCAGTTCACATGGAGCAAAGTCGGTATTTATTTGGTGAAGCAAATTAGCAGTGCATGAGAAGAATAAAGATCAAGTCAATGTAAAACACATATTAAGTGTTCTATATAATCTTGCAACAACCCTATGAAATCAGTACTATTATTCCAATTTGACAAGAGAGGAAACTGTGGCCCAGGCAGATATAAGTTAAAAGAAACATACCCAAGATCATACCACTGACTACACTGGAACCTAAGTAGTCCAAACCAGCATTCTAAGCTTTTAACTACTATATTATTCTACCATATGCAAAGATTATTTCTAAGTTTTGATTTGATATAAGCTGAGTTGAGTAGTTATGAATTAGAAAGTGAAAATAAAGATCGTTGGAAATACATAACACATTTTTTCAAGGTATAAAAATACAGTAAAAATAGTTCTCTAATCTTCATATTTCCTTGCTGTCTATGAAATTCAATAACCACAGTGGTATTGTAAAGTTTTTTTTAATATATAGAGCACTGTAGCAGGAATGTGTAAGTTAGTAAAGGTTGAGATGGCTGTAGCAATTTATTAAAATAAGACAATGGTTTGAGATGATGGATATACTAATTACCCTGATTTAAAAATTATACATTATATACATGTATAGAAATATCACACTGTACCCCATAGATATAGACAATTACTATGTATCAATTAAAAACGAGAAAAAAGCAAAAAAAAAAAAAACCATTATTGAAGAGTGGGCTGCATGGATTGACTCTTCCTTTCAACAGTGATTCCTCTGTAGCATGTGATGCTGTGTGAAAGCATTTTACCCACAGTAGGACTTATTTCAAAATTGGAGTCAGTCCTCTCAAAAACTGTCACTGCTTTATCAACTAGGTTTATGTAATATTCTGAATCCTTTGTCATTTCAGCACTGTTTACAGCATCTTTACCAGGAATAGATTCCTTCTCAAGAAATCACTTCATTTGCTTATCCATAAGAAGAAGCTTTTTATCTGCTAAAGTTCTATCATGCGATTGCAGCAATTCAGTCGTATCTTTAGGCTTCACTTCTGATTCTGGTTCTCTTGTTGTTTCTACCAGATCTGTATTTCCTCCGCTGAAGTCTTAAACCTCTCAAAGTCATCCATGGGGGTTGGAATCAGCTTCTTCTAAACTTGTGTTAATGCTTATGTTGACCTCTTTCCGTGAATCATGAGTGTTCTTAGTGACATGTAGAATGGTGAATGCTTTCCAAAAGGATTTCAATTTACTTTGCCCAGATCCATCAGCGGAATCACTGACTGTGGCAGATATAGCCTTATGAAATGTATTTCTTAAATGATAAGACTTGAAAGTTAAAATTATTCCTTGATTCATGGGCTGCAGAATGTTTGTTGTGGAAAAAGACATGAAAATGACATTAATCTTGTACATCTCCATCTGCATCTTGGATGACCAGTTGCATTGTTGATGGGCAGTAATATTTTGAAAGAAATCTTTTTTTCTGAGCAGTAGGTGGCAATAGTGGGCTTAAAATATTCAGTAAACCATGCTGTACACAGATGGGCTGTCGTTTAGACTTTATTGTTCCATTTCTAGAGCACAGGTAGAGTAGACTTAGCATAATTTTTAAGGACCCTAGGATTTTCCAAATGATAAATGAGCATTGGCTTAAAGTCATCAGTTGCATTAGCCCCTTATAAGCAAGTCAGCCTGCCCTTTGAAGCCAGATATTGACTAGTCCTCTCAAGCTATGAAACTCCTAGATGGCATCTTCTTCCAATAAAAGCCTGTTTCATCTACATTGAAGATCTTGTTTTTCTGGAGCCGCCCTCATCAATGATCTTAGCTAGATCTTCTGGATAACATGCTGCAGCTTCTACATCAGCAGTTGCTGTTTCAGTTTATACTTAATTCTTAAACCTTATGAACCACCCTGTGCTCGCATCTAACTTTTTCTTCTGCAGCTTTCTCACCTCTCCCAGCTCTTACAGAATGGAAGGGAGAGTTGGGGCCTTGCTTTGAATGGGGCTTTGGCTTAAGGGAACGTTGAGGCTGATTTGAACTTCTATCCAGACCACTAAGACTTTATCCCTATCAGCAATAAGGCTGTTCCATTTTCTTTTCTTTTCTTTCTTTTCTTTTCTTTTTTTTTTTTTTGAGACAGAGTCTCACTTTGTTGCCCAGCTAGAGTGAGTGCTGTGGCGTCAACCTAGTTCACAGCAGCCTCAAAGTCCTGGGCTCAAGCGATCCTCCTGCTTCAGCTTCCCAAGTAGCTGGGACTACAGGCATGCACCACCATGCCTGGCTAATTTTTGCTATATATATATGTATATGTTAGTTGGCCAATTAATTTCTTTCTATTTATAGTAGAGACGGGGTCTCGCCCTTGCTCAGGGGGGTTTCGAACCCCTGACCTCGAGCAATCCACCCGCCTCGGCCTCCCAGAGTGCTAGGATTACCGGCATGACCCACCGTGCCTTCCATTTTCTTATCATTCGTGTTTTCGCCAGCGTAGCACTTTCACTTTCCTTCAAGAACTTTCCCTTTGCATTCTCAACTTGGCTGAATGCTTAGCATGAGAGGCCTAGCTCTCTGCACCTGTCTCAGCTTTCAATACCCCTTCCTGACTAACTGTCGTTACTACTAGGTTTTGATTTAAAGTGAGAGATGTGTGATCTTCCTTTCACTTGAACATTTAGAGGCCATTGTAGGGCTATTAACTGGCCTGATTTCAATATTGTGTCTCGGGGAGTAAGGAGGCCCAACAAGAGGGAGAGTGATGGGGGACTGGCTGGTCACTGAAGCGGTCAGAACACACACAGCATCTATCAGTTAGGTTTGCCGTCTTACATGGGTTCAGTTCCTGGCACCCTAAACAAATACTAACATCAAGGATCACTAATCACCGATCACCATAACAGACATTATAATAATGGAAAGGTTCTGACTCGGGGATGGGTGGGGCAAGGGCAATATATGTAACCTCAACATTTGTACCCCCATAATATGCTGAAAAAAAGAAACTTAATTTAGAAAAGAAAAAAAAAGAAAATAATGGAAAGGTTTGAAATATCGACAGAATCACCAAACTATGACAGACACACAAAGTGAGCACATGGCGGCGGAAAAAATGGTGCCAATAGACTTGCTAGACATAGGGTTGCCACGAACCTTCAGTTTATAAAAAACACGGCATCTGCGGAACACGGTAAAGCAGAGTGCAATAAAAGGAGGTCTGCGTCTCTGGGGGCTGAGACCCACTAACCTGAAGCTCTTTCGTGGTAGAGACGGGCCCCAGGACTCTGGGCTGCCGATGCCCAGTTCCGTGTGCTTCCGTGAAACTATCCGCTGAGAACCACTGCGTTCCTTTCCTCCCTTCCTTTCCCAGTTTCTCTTTGTGTGCCCGCGCCTCCCTTCTGTGCTCTTCAATTCTCACTTTCCTTCAGGTATTAAATCCATTGCATAAGTTCAAATTGCCTGTTTTCGATTTTTAAATCTTACAGATTTAAGTATGTCCTTCAAAAAGAAACTAAACAATTTTGGGAAGGTTGAGGGTCCGTCCCCGGTAATTACTATTGTTATTTGTACGATCCTCATTTGGTGGCTTTCCCCCCATTGGGATGGGGATGGGAATATTAATGTAAAAAAGGGCCCACACAGCCTTTATTATCACTAGTTTAGGAAATGTCAAATGAACATGAAGAATTTTGAGGGCTCTAAAGAGAAGTGATTTAACCGACCCTATTTCTTGTTCATTTTAGTGGAAAGCACTCCTAAAGAAATGTTTCCTAAAAGATACATTTTTCAGTGAGATTTCAAATAACCATGTCAGATATTTTATTTTTATTTATCTGTTAGTGGGGTTTTAATATATTTATTTTTGTTTTAGGAACGGAAGAGGAGTTTGGAGGTCTTGTATCTGCTAATCTTATACTTTTGAGGAACAGACTTCTAGATATCTTGCTAAAACTAATTTATACATCTAAAGAAAAGACAAGCATTAATTTGCAGTAAGTAAAACCTTTTTGGAATTGGTTGCACCCATTGCTGTTACTGCTTTGTTCATGTTAGACAAAAGAAGGACTGGCCACTGACTTTAAACAGTTTGTTTTTTTTTGAGACAGAGTCTCACTCTATTGCCTGGGCTAGAATGCCATGGTATCAGCCTAGCTCACAGCAACCTCCAGCTCCTGGCCTCAAGCGATCCTCCTGCCTCAGCCTCCCGAGTAGCTGGGACTACAGGCATGCACCACCATGCCTGGCTAATTTTTTCTATATATTTTAGTTGGTCAGTTAATTTCTTTCTATTTTTAGTAGAGACAGGGTCTCGCTCTTGCTCAGGTTGGTCTCGATCTCCTGACCTCGAGCAATCCTCCCACCCCGGCCTCCCAGAGTGCTAGGATTACAGGCATGAGCCACTGCACCCGGCTTAAACAATTTTTTAACCCTGAAATTTATACTGTTTCAAGAATGAAGCCTAGTCTTATTTTTCATGTTTTAATTTGAAATCCTAACCTTTGAAATTATATATATATATATATGTATCTCCATCTGTTTTTGAACAGAGCTTGCGAAGAACTGGTCAAGACACTGGGTTTTGACTGGATCATGATGTTCATGGAAGAACACTTGCATTCCACCACAGTTACGGCAGCCATGAGGATTCTCGTCGTCCTACTGAGCAATCAGTCCATTCTTATCAAGTTTAAAGAAGGACTCAGTGGCGGAGGATGGCTCGAACAGACAGATTCCGTCTTAACTAACAAGATTGGAACTGTGTTAGGTATGAGACTATTATAGTCAGCTGCCTGAAAATGAGCTGTTCTGTTTTGTTTTTAAATCTTATGTCAATGTAGACTCCAATTTATCTGATAATGATTTTAAGAGTTTTGAATTTTAATTAATGATACAATGAAAAGCTTAGAAGATTTCAAATTTTTTTTTTTTTGAGACAGAGTCTCACTTTGGTGCCCAGGCTAGCGTGAGTGCCATGGCGTCAGCCTAGCTCACAGCAACCTCAACCTCCTGGGCTCAAGCAATCCTGCTGCCTCAGCCTTCCAAGTAGCTGGGACTACAGGCATGCGCCACCATGCCTGGCTAATTTTTTCTCTCTCTATGTATATATATATTAGTTGGCCAATTGATTTCTTTCTATTTATAGTAGAGATGGGGTCTCGCTCTTGCTCAGGCTGGTTTCGAACTCCAGACCTCGAGCAATCCGCCCGTCTCGGCCTCCCAGAGTGCTAGGATTATAGGCATGACCCACCGCACCTGGCCTCAAATTTGTTTTTTAATAACTAATCAGTCTGAAATCAGGGATAAGATAATTGCGATTTGAAAATTCAGGGAATTCCTCAGGATATTTTTGTAGTATAGGTCCCTTTCTATTCTGTAAGTTAATAATTAGCAAATTATTAGTAGAACTGAATTAATAATATTTTTGTGTTTCTGCCAGTTCCTAAACACTTGTCATGTAATTAATAACATTTCATTTTCGCAGTATCTCTATGAGGTGTAAATACCATCATACCCATTTTACAGATTAGAAAGCCAAGGCTTAGGGGTGAAGTCACTTGTGACATAAGTCGGAAGTGTCAAAATTTGGATCCATTTCACTCGTGCCCGAAGGGCTTTTGACAGTTATGTTATATTGCTGCTCAAGGATTGAAGCTCAATCAGTGTTTCAGCCAAAGCTGCTATTTTCAACATACAATTGATCATTTCCCTAATATAGAAAATTGCAGTTTCCTATGTTAGATTTATTTTAACTTGTATGTGTCTGTTCATATTAGTGATCTCACTTTGGAAAATATTTACTTGAAAATAATTTTTTTATGGGACAGTACACTCATTCAACTCCTAAATTACTTTAAAAATACGTTTGTGACTGTAACATTACATTTTAAAATCATAATTGTTGTATGTCTGATCTGAAGGAGCTCATATCACGAGTATTTACTCTTGTCATGTAGGAAAATGGGGGATCACAATTTAATATGTAATTTATTTAGAGAAAAAAGTATCAATATCTCTGTTCTGACTGTACTACTTCAAATATCAAAGCAACGATAGGAAGACAGATCTTTCAGTGTAGTACTATTTTTTTGTATTTCACATGTTAAAAACATCTGAACAAACGTATGTGATAAAGAAAAAGTGACTCACCATTTTCATTTCACTGTGAAATGATTTCTCAAGAAAATTGTTTCAAAGTATACATTTTAAATTATCATTATAAATACTTATGTGCTTGATAAATAGATCACTATTTTGCATGAACTGTGGGAAATGTGAGTTCTGTTGAATATGTAAGCTATAAATACTAATTGATAACACTGCTTCTTTTGAAGGCCAAAAGCAGCAGTAATAATGACACCTAAGATTTTTAATACAATATTGTGGTTTGCAGAATTCTTTCACATATATTATCTCATTTGTCCTTCATGATTCTGGATAGAGGTATATATTAATATTTTATAGCGTATAGATTATATAGGAAATAAATGAAACCTGATGAATATAAATTAAGGATTAATTTCTCTACTTAGGGAGTTTAAGACTTAACTATATAAGAGCCCTGGGCCAGGCAATAACAGTGTCTAAAACTCTGTCTTAGGGCTATTATTAGTCTTAAGTTTTTACTGTCCTACATCACTTTAGTAATATTAGAAAGAGGTGTTACCATATTGGACCCACCTGACTTTGTCTTAGAATTTGTCTTTCATTGATACCTGCTTACACTTTGCATGTGCTACTTTGATTCCAAAAATGAAATCTAGGTATTCGATTTTAATTTGATTCCATTTAATTTAATTTCCCCCGAATATCTATGTGACACATACATGTATGTGTGTATATAAACATGTATCATCTCACTTGATTCTAGCTGTATTTGATCTGATGAACAACCTAATGTTTTTGACTGTTTAAATGCACATTTACTCGTTTATGAAATTTTTCTTTATAAAAATACCTTTCACATAGCCATAACTTGAATCTAAACGAACACTTAATTGTACATTAAATATTTTTGAGGATTAATCATAGAGGGAAAATAGTATGAAACTTTAAAAAGGAAAGTGAGAATGCAAGTATTAGGGGGATTTTTTTAGAACCTACAGTTGAATAAAAATTTATTTTCCTGTTTAGCACACAAAATACTACTTTATGTCTTTTGATTATTTTTTATTTTAATTAATTGAGAGAAAAGAGAGAGAGATGAGGTCTTGCTGTGTTGCCTGGAATGGATTCAAACTCCGGGGCTCAAGCAGTCCTCTCACTTCAGCCTCCCAAACAGCTGGGATGTCTTCTGATTTGTTAGAGCTCAAAACATTTTTTATTTTCATAACTTCATTTAGAACTTACTGTGAACACAACATCAATTCCATCTTCTAATCTAGCCAGTCTTTCAGAAATGTGGCAATGTCATTAACCAAGGGCAAAGGAAGTAGCATAATTGTATAGGCTCTAAAGTAGAGACATCAGGTTTCAAATCTTCCCGTCATACCACTTTGTGAACTTGAACACATATTTTCTGTGGTATAAAAATGATAACAAGAGTTTCTGAAGCACATGTTCATTGTGATTAAGAAACGGAATGATACATGGAAGAGTTTGGTAGATTGCTATACAATTTTTATTAATTAAAAGAGGCATACTATTTAAGAAAAAACCTGGGCATAAATTTTTCTTTTATTATGTAAAATAGTAGTTGCAAATACATACTTTATACTTCATTCTAGAAAAAAGTTTAAAAATGTGAATATTTGAAATATCAATTGCTTCAGAATGAAAATTAATCCTTCATCTATTGGTTGCTATTCACAAAAGTCTTCCATTGAACATTTGGCTTTGCACTGAGTACTTTACTAGGTTTGGGGGTGGAAAAAGAACCAAATGTTTGGAGAATGTCCTGAATTTAGTTATGAAGCAGAAGAAACAGTATTGATAGAAATACTGATGCTATAGCCGTATTAATAAGCACTGACCATCTCCTGAAAAAGCTGAGTTTCTAGAAGGGACTCTGATTGTTCAGCTGAGTCTGTGGGTTGCTATGGCTACAAAGGGCTTGAATTTTCAATCCCACTGCCTGGCCACTTTCCAACAGATTACAAATCCCGTTGTGAGGGAAGATCGTTTTGCCTATTCATTTAGTTTTGTCTCTAAATTTGTAGATAACTTGAAGTGAACTAGCTTATCATGATTTAAGTCACATTTTTTAGCATCCTAAATTTTGTCTGTATTTTAGTTTTCACTTTTTTCCTAGGGAAACACACAAGCAGGAATGTTTAGAGCTCTCCTGAGATTATTCCTTTAACGAGTAGAATGCATATACCCTTACGAAGCATTTTCAGAGTCTTGTATCTGATGGTCTCAGCTATATTTTTAAACCTATATCCTAATGGGTAAGCTTGCTAAAGTCAAACAGCTGGTGACTTTAGCTGCAAGATTTTGACTGCAAGATTAATTCCACCATTGAATACTTAATTGCCTATAGTGATATGAATGTTCCGGATAGATAAGAATGTTACCCACACCGAATGACCGCCTTCTTTGTTGTTAGTGCGGCGTGGCTATCGATTGCTAGTTTTGTACTTACTGTCACATTTCCTCCTCCTCCTCAGGATTCAACGTGGGCAGGAGTGCTGGTGGGAGATCGACAGTCAGGGAGATCAACCGGGACGCTTGTCATTTTCCTGGTTTTCCCGTCCTGCAGTCGTTCCTTCCCAAACACACCAATGTCCCTGCCCTCTATTTCCTCCTCATGGCATTGTTTCTGCAGCAGCCGGTTAGCGAGCTGCCTGAGAACCTGCAGGTCAGTGTGCCTGTCGTCAGCTGCCGATGTAAGCAGGGTGGCCAGGTAGGAATTACCTAGTAAGGTGTGAGTGTCATTATATGTGCCAAAGCATCACCATAGGGTAATGGGTGTTCACAGGAAAACCATCGCTTTTCTCACACTAAAGTTGATTTGGGATAGAAAAAAAAAATCTAAAAATGCCTTAGAAAATTTTCTGAAAAAAAAGTCCTCTGTCCTTGTTTGGATTTTTTTTCTCTATATGATTACTTTGTGTGATTATATATGCATAAAGACTTTGGATGCTATTTGGATGATCTAAAGAATTCTTTCATTATATGATTTTTTTATCTAGAAAAATAATTTCATTTCCATAAAATTAAAAAATGAAAGGAGTTGTTTGGATACCATAAATTAATTGAGTGGGTATGACAGGATTCGCAGTGCAAATTCTGACTTAAAAAAAAATTTTATCACTTAATGTTAGATAACAGTCCACATTAGGAAAATAGTAAGACTTGTCTACTAATTGAAGACTATTAATGTCTGTATATAGCTTAATGTTTGTGACACTACAAAGACTTAGGAATTTAACTTTTAAACTCAACTGTACTTCCATCCTAATGCTAAGTGCTACTCAAATCAGTTCTAGGAGTTGACAGAATCTTTTAAGTGGAAACACTGAATCTGTACACTTACATTAAATCAAATTACAGATTTATGCTTCGTGGAGTTTTGTTGGTTATGTAATTTTTCAAAATACACATGACACCATAAAGTATTATGTAAAACTACTAGGAATAAATTTCCTCAAATTGATTTTTATTTTGTCAAATCTTATCTTTAAATAATCTAAAATTAGAATATTGCTGAGAACGGGAAGGAAGTGAGTTCAAGGTGCTTTTTAAAAAAGATCCTGTTTAAAATCATCAGTTCTATAATCTCGTGGCTAATTAACATGTATTTTATTTTTGTTTTGTTCAGAAAAATTAGCCGTGTTTCCTAACATAGATACCTATGACAGGATATGATACATAGTATTCAACTTTTTTTTATAAGTATATAAATGAGTTTTAAAATGTAGGAGGCAGGAGTACTACTAGGTCTTTATCTCTTTATCATTGCTGACTTTAAAAAAAAAAACTAGTTTCCGAGAAATATTAGAATATTAGAACTTATGAGGGTCTCTACTGAAAAAAATTACTAGTGGCTAATCTTTAATCACTTTCACCTCTGCAGTTTGATTTGGATTCTATTTGGACATTTATCTTTGGAGTTCCTGCATCCAGTGGAACTGTGGTCTCTTCTATCCATAATGTTTGTACTGAAGCTGCTTTTTTATTATTGGGAATGCTTCGCAGCATGCTGAATTCAGTAAGTTAACTGAGATACTGAGACCCATTGATAGTTCCTCCTGCCTGTGATTGTTTTGTAAATAGAGGAATCCTTCGGTAACATAGCTCTTTATTTACAATGTGGTCTCTGGAACCTCATAGTCTGTTTTATTATTTCTAATGTAAGAACAGACTGTACAGTTTTTAAGACCAGGGACGCTCAAGCCCTACCTAGTTGAGATAGTATCTGTGGAACTTCAGACATACTAACCTCAGTTTTGTGCCTCAGTTTCCTCATGTTTAAAATGCTGATGATAACAGAATTTATCTCTTAGGGTTTTTGTGAGGATTTAATTAATTAGTGTACACATAAAGCATTTGTAAGTCTGCCTAGTATATAGTAAGTGCTTCAAAAGTATTAACTGGTATTAATATTATTATTAATAAAGTATATATTACAATGTATACATATGTAATCGATGTATATTATAGTATATGTTACAATAATATGTTATTTTAACTTTTAAAATTACTTTCATTTAGAAGTTAAAAATGTTAACAATGTAAGTTTTATTTTCATTTGTTTTTGTTTTTCTGTTCTGATTATTTCTGACTTAAAGTATTGAAAAAGAGTAAATGACAAAATTTATGTTCCTATCTATCTGATGGGAATACTGTGCATAATGGCTTAATTTGTTTACACAATTTCGGATTACTCTGTAAAAAGAAACGTTAACTTAGATTGCTTGAATTACGCATACCTGACAAATCTAATTTTAGTCAAAACTATTGTTATGTCATCTAAGAGCAGAACATTACCATCAAATGCATTAATTTAGAATGCTTTAGGATTCTTGTTTTGTCACACCCATTCTTCTGGAAGGTGAAAAAAAAAAGGATTCTTGTTTTGGGGCCTACTTATAAACAAATATAAAAATGTTAAGTTAAAAAGAAAGCCATTCTCTGGGCAGGTATCAGGAGATATACGCTGTTCAGATATACAGTATTCTTTTTATGTTTTTTAATCCTCGTTGTTGTCGTCGTACCACGTAATGCTTAAGCACGAGGCCCGGACAGATGAAGTACCTTCCCCCTCTTTTATGGTAGCTCCTAACTCCGACCTGATGCACGGTGGGGCAACTTTGGTGGCAATCCAGCCACTGTGGGTACCAGTAGTACTTCTGTTAATACAATGAGTAATCAGAACCACTGACTTTAGTTAGCTGAGATGTGAATAATCCAATGAGTAGGCAAACATCCTATCAGTTTCTAAGGGAGTTGTTTTTGTTTTAGCTAATTCCTAAATTTGCTTGCATGTGTGTACACGAGTGTGTTTGCTCATGTGTGTGACTTACAGAGTTCTGGACCAACGTTACATCCACTTTATAAGAACAGTTTATACATCCAGTTTATAAGTGAGGAATGGGGTTTTAAAGTAATTGTGGCAGTGTGTCCATTACTCTCACTCATCATTTCTTCTCTCGTTCCCGACAGCCTTGGCAGTCAGAAGAAGAGGGGTCTTGGCTCCGGGAATACCCCGTGACCCTGATGCAGTTCTTCAGATACCTGTATCACAACGTGCCCGACCTGGCCTCCATGTGGATGAGCCCCGACTTCCTGTGCGCGCTGGCGGCCACGGTCTTCCCCTTCAACATTCGCCCGTACTCGGAGATGGTAGGAAAGGGGGAGGAAGGTGTCAAAACTGGAATTTGTCTGTTCCAATGGTTAGCAGATTTTTTGTTGTTGTTTTTGTCAATCGTTTAGGTTTTTGACCAGGTTGTAGTTTCATAAGTTTGTGCCCCACCTCTTACATCACCCGGCATCCTCAGCTCTGCACCCTTTCCTTCTGCTTTCCCCTAAAATGACATTCAGCTTCGCTTCCTTTTCTCATCGACCGTGTTCCTATAAGTGCCGTGTTAACAATTTCCCTCTCCAAGTAGTTGGTCCATTTCTCATGTGATGGTAACTATGTAGTTGTAAAACATTCTTTTCTGGTAAAAAAAAAAAAAAACTCTAACAAAACTTCTTTCTGTTTTGTTTTAACAATTAGGCACTTGCTGAATTTAATCCTTATAAATGACTTATAGGTTTGATAGTCTTTATAAAAAATAACTTATGTGTTGGCCCTTTCTTTTCTTGTTTCATTCAACTTTTATTTTTATTATTTTATGCTAATTTAGTAGAAAATTATTAGACTATAATCATGTAGAGCATAGATACTTTTCTCCTTTATTTTAATTTTTTTAATTGACAAATAATAATTGTACATATTAGTGGGATATATAGTGATGTTTCAGTACATATAATGTCTGATGATCAGATCAGAGTATTTAGAATATCATATCAAACATTTGTCATTTCTTTATATTAGGAATATTCAGTATTCTCCTAGCTGTTTGAAACTATATATTATTGTTAACAGCAGTCATTCCTGTAGTGGTATAGAACACTAGAACTTATTCCACCTGGGTAGCCGTTATTTTGTATCCTTTAACAAATCTCTTCCTATCTGTCTTTTCCCCCTTACCGTTCCCATTCCTAGTATCCTCACTTCTACTTTTTCATTCTATGAGATCAACATTTTTTTAGCATCCACATACGAGTGAGACTATGTAGTGTTTAACTTTCTGTTCCTGGCTTAGTTCACTTAATTCTTTTCTCCTTTAAAATAGGCCCACAAGACAATTATTTCTCCGTAACACTTCAGAATTTCATGATGTTTCCTCTTGTTCCTACCACATACTCTAGGGCCTGGGATAAACTGCCTTCTTCAGACAAATTTTTCTCCATGTATAAAGGTGGAATATTCATTGTACAGTTATGGGGACTTATAGGAGAAAGACAAGTATAACACATGACTTTAATGCCTCGACTTGTTTATACTTTTAGAATCCTCATTTTTGGTAGAAATCAATCCTCATTGCCTCTCCTTGTCAGCACCTTGTAATCCGTCTGCTAGTCTGTCTCTCTCTCACTTGCCTCAAAATTGGCACAAGTTTTATTTATTTATTGGGGTTTTTTAACTTGTAAAAAAAAAAAAATGGATCACCCCTTAGGTGCTACCATTACGCCAGATTTTTATCCAAAATTTTGTGAGATTTGACTTCTCAGTATATAGATTTCAAATATGCAAATATAGTCATTTATTTTAAGCGCAGCTATCCACAGTAGACATATAATTTAGCATAATGCAGATTGTATTGTTAGTCGTCAGAAAAACCACGTGTTGAGTAACCTTGACATGTGCTACCTACCGGATTACTACCTTGAACGCAAGGGTCAAGTAAAGCAGAGTGAAATCAAGTGCTGAGCAGCTTTATAGGTGGTAAATGCTGAAAGAAGATAACTGCTGCTGCAACAATTTTATTTAGGGACCAATTTTATTTTTGGTCCCTATAAAATAAATAACAATTTATAAATAAATTGTTAAATTTATAATATAATTGTTAATTTATAATAAATAAATTGTTTATTTATAATAAACAAATAAACAAATATAATAATTGTTAATTTATAATAAATAAATAAAATAACAATTTTATTTTTAGGGACCACAGAAGTAAAAGCATCAAATAAAATCTAGTGTGATTACCGTATTTTTCCGCTTGATTTTGCTAGGTGACTGATCTTGACGATGAGGTCGGGTCCCCAGCAGAAGAGTTTAAAGCATTTGCGGTGGACACAGGCATGAACCGGAGCCAGTCTGAGTACTGCAATGTGGGAACCAAGACATACCTGACCAACCACCCCGCCAAAAAGTTTGTCTTTGACTTCATGCGGGTCTTAATAATAGACAACCTCTGCCTTACCCCGGCCAGCAAGCAAACACCACTGATTGATCTTTTGTTGGAGGTAAAGAAAAAGAAACGCATTTACATCTCTTCTGCATTGCTTTTGTAATTAGAATGTGAATGACCTGATCCTGCAAGTTCTATGCCAAATATTTCTAATTCTTCAGGGTTATGTATGGGCAGAATGTACCCATGTGCAAAGTTTTTAATCTTACATGTGCTTTAGACCCTATCAATTTGTTCTTTTTTCCATTTCCTCAAGCATGTCTCTAATTGGATCCTTCATCACCCTTTCTCCAGGAGTTGGCAAACCTTTTTATAAAGGGCCAAACAGTAAATATTTTAGGCTTTGTGGGCCATACAGTCTGTGTCACAACTATTTAACTACACTGTTGTATTGATAGCTAAAAGTCAGCCACGGTCAATACATAAAGGTGTGAGTATAGCTGTGTTCCGACAAAACTTTATCTACAAAAATGGGCCCAGGCTGAAAACGGCCCACAGGCAATGGTGTGTCAGCCCCTTACCTAGACATTGACGGTACCGAGTAGCATTGTCTCCTCACCTCACAACTCCCTGCTTTAGTCCCTCTTATCCGTCATTGCCATCAGCGTTCTGTGCAACTTAACACATGTACGTGTCACACAGGTAGGTGCTCAGTATGTACTTGTCGAATTTTCCCCAAGGCAGCAAAACTTCCAGGTTGCTCACCCGTTCTGCTGGTACGTGATGTGAGTCCGCTGATGGATCAGAAGATGAGAGTGGCTCTGAGCCTTAAGGGGCCTCACTCTTGGCTCTAGACATTAGTCATCCCTGAAAACCATTAAAAACGTTTGCTTAGAAAAGTCTTAAGAGAAAATAAAAGATCACAGAGAGGGAATTTAATATGATATTTTTAGTTTACTATACATTCATGTTCTTTTAGCCAATTCATACAAATAGAGTCAAATAGTACATTCCAGGTGCTCTTAACATGTCTTATGAACGTTTTAATCTGTACAGATGTCTGCATTTCTATCCAAGGAACTCCCTGTGTGCCCTCCAGTTTGACAACTGGGACTGAGCTTTCTCTGCTCCCTCTAGTGGCTAATGCAGTTAACTTTTTAATTGCAACCTGAAGACCACAGATGTTTATCTTATTCATGTGACAATGTCTCCATTTGGTCAATTAAAGGAAATCACTGATGTAATTCAGATACCAGTCACACTAAGCATTTTAATCAGGACCAAAATGTTTAATAATGGCAGAAGAATAATTGGTTTCATCAGTAAGCCATGTAGTAGAATTCTAAGACATGCCTGGTAGAGCTTGTCCCCTTTGGAAACTTTAAAAAGATCTGAGAAGAGATAGCCACCATCATAGTTATAGAGTAAAAATTTGAAGTATTCTATGAAGAAAGGTGGCATGGTAATTGGAAAATAACAGATAAAGTTCAGAAGAGATGTGTGCTAGAAAGCATAGCTGAACAAAAAAATAAAATACACATATGGCAAAGATACGGGTGAGTGGGTATATCCAGTAATAGCATTTTCAAGCTTGTAGGAATCTTAATGGCTAATTAACCATATATGGTCATCTTTTATTTTTCTTTTTTCAATTTTTTAATAAGAAAAGTTTAATATAGCTATTAACCGTGAGATAAGGTTCTCGTTGTGGGCATGAATTTGTCCTACAGTGGAAGTGTGTCCCCAATGGTACTGGGAATTGTACATGATGGGGTTATAGTACAGGGAGGAGCAGGGAGTTTCAGGATTAACCTGAGATAGAGATTATAAATCACCTAGCTAGAGACCAACTTCCATGTGTTCTTTCATCTCTCACAACAATTAGCACAGTGCCTTGGTGTATTCTGTGAGTACAGTGAGTCCTCACTTAATGTCATTGATAGGTTCTTGGAAACTGACTTTAAGTGAAATAACGTACAGCAGGTCCTTGAAGGACATTTTCCTATGACTTACTCCTTAGTAAATTCTGATCACTCAAGCGGTTGCATGAAATGGTCTCAGATCTAATTACAAGGAAATCCTCATGGACCTATCAGTTTGCTGTTGATCATTTGCAAGTCTTTACTTTCTCTTTAGTTAATGCAGGGGTAAGACTCTCAGTCAAGCTAATACCAGCCTGAGAAGGTGAGGCAGGCCTTGGTCACAAGTCTCCTGCTGACCATTGTATTAATCTGTTCAGCTACGTGGAGAAATTTAGTAAGGTTAAATACAATATGAGAAATTTTTCACTTTCATGCAAAAAAAAGGAGAAAATGTTCCTTACAACTTTTGTTTAGCTGTTGGTTCTCGAATCTTAGGTTATTGATTTCACTGTATAGCACTCAGATCTTAACTGCTCCTTTAAAACCTTTAACAGGACCACTTTGAAAATCGTAATAGAAAGAAAAACAGCAGTGTTCTAAAACCACACTTTTTTAACATAGTCATAAACACAATCCTGGGTTTCTCTGTGCAAGAATAAGTAGGTTCTTTCATTTCATTGGCCAAGCATCAGTACTATGCCTGATCTAAAACATGCAGGTGTCTGTGTAAGGAAGAACATTACAGTTTATTGACTTATTCAGTATCTAATTCCTATCAAAAGCCTGGCTAAAAAAACTACTGGCATCTGGGAAGGATGACAAAAGGATCCTTCCTGCATTTTATCCATGTGTTCCCTGTGATTTGCCGCTTACTTGGTTGGATACTGGAAAGCTGTACGCCTGGATCGTCTTCCCCTGATCAGCAATAGAAACGCTGCCAGAGGATGGCACTTGAACTTCGTGCCCTGAGCTTTTACTCAAGATAATTTTTAAGGTCATCTCTGCACTTTGTAAAACTTATCAAAGATGATACTACCTGTAAAGGTTGTCACTGTCCTCCTTATACCCATAGAGAACATTTCTCTCAGAACAATTCTAGGAAAATGTATATCCTTGCTGACAATCTAGTCTGCTGCTTTTTATGAAGAATAAAAAGCTTTTGTAAACCATATTTTTTCTCCTCCTTGATACCTGTGAAGCTCAGAGCTAAATTGTTTATTATAAATATTTCATTCCCCATTGACATAACTCTCCTGATGACTGGATTCTTGAGCTTTTGTATTTGTTTTCATGGCTTTATGATTTATATATTATTTTTTGCATATTTCATTATACACTGCCAGATTTCTTTTGGAAGTGAGATATAATTATCTCAAGAGATAATTATTATATCAAATATTTATTAAATACTTATAGTGTTTAGAATACTATTTTTGGAGGAATGGATTTAAATTTGCTTTAAATTTTTAAAAATTCTATGGTTAGAAAAATAA
The DNA here is from genome assembly GCA_008750895.1 of Mirza zaza. NCBI lineage: Eukaryota > Metazoa > Chordata > Mammalia > Primates > Cheirogaleidae > Mirza > Mirza zaza. The sequence goes on along the minus strand of VSMD01116881.1, from coordinate 74,856 downwards.
GAGAAAGATCTTAAGCATATATAGCATCTCTCACGTCCTATTTCTATTTATCTTAACAGTAGTGTTTTTTAATCTTTTTAATACATTTGGTAGTGTAAATATGGTTTAGCCTTATCTTCGGTTGGTTCTGTTTCTAATCCTTAATTTTATCAATTAGGCTTCCCCTGAAAGATCTACAAGAACTCAGCAAAAAGAATTTCAGACTTACATTTTGGATAGTGTGATGGACCATTTGCTTGCTGCTGATGTGTTATTGGGTAATTCTGTGTTTTATTTTTATTTTATAATAGTACCTATAATTACTCTCCTTCTCTATCTAAACCCCAAGTATCTCTCTTTTTTAACTTCATCTCTTTCCTCTTTTCTTTTTAGTCTAGCTTCATATATGCAGCATTATATTTGTGCGATTTATCCACATTGCTGCATGTTATAGCATGAATCCATTTATTCTCATTACTATATAGTATTCCATCATGGATATATGTTTACCCATTTTACTACTGATAGACATATGGAAGTTTCCAGTTTGAGAAAATTACAAAGCTGCTATAAACATTCTTGTTCCTATGGACCACATACGTTACGTGTACAATATTTATACATATCTGTTGAGTATGTACCTATGAATGGAATTGTTGGGTCACAGGTATATATATGTTATTTTTTAGGATGGCTTCCAGGAAAAAGATCAAAACACACTGAAATATGTTTTTTCTGTATGTTGGTATCTAATTGCAATAAAAATAAAAAACTTTACATATTTATAGTGAGGCCAATATTTACATATAAAACAAAGACAGAATTTATAGGAGAAGGAAAAGAGATGGTTTAGTATATACTATATATGCTACTTTGAGTTCCTGGTGCTATTATTAATCATAGAACCTGTGCACTATTAACATTTTTCGCCAAAGTAAATTTGTCAGGAAGTCTTGAGTATTGTCTTAACATTTAATTGTGCACTCTTAAAGCAGGCTGTCAAGTGTCACGTTGTACTTGTTCTGATCAGGTGAGATCAGTCATACTATATAATGGCACAAAGAGTTTTGCTTAATGGAGCAATGTAGAGTTAGGTAGGAATAATAATAATCACATTTAGTGGAGCCTCCAGAATTTCCACAGAGGAAGGGCTTAGAGGGAACATTTTAGGTAGGAGATGGGGCTAGGAGGATTAGTTATGAAGCAGTGTTCAGTAGCAAGCACACTGAAAACATTGGGGTCCCTTTGAAAAGAGAGACAGAGCTGATGATTATTACAGAGGGGGCTACATGCACCATGGACTGTGCTGTATTTTTTGCAGTTTTTCTGAAGCTCTGTTCTGCTTGTTATTTCATTGTTATTAAACGTGTGTACTCAAAAGATAGTTTTATTTGACATTTTGTTTTACCCTTTATTACTTACACAGAACAAAGTTATAGCTAATAAACTGACCTAATGTTTCTCTCCAGTGGAGATTGCTTGTGACTGACAGTTCATGTTGAAGAACTGTTTGCCTGTCGCAGCTGTCTTTAGGCAGTAAGGGACTTCACGGGCAGTCTCAATTCACAACACTTTATTACTGCTAAAATTACTTCTTCCACCATTCCTGCTGGTTTCTGACCACAAGCATCATTTTCTTAAAGACAGACATAAGAGCTAGTGGTCATATTTCTAAATGTTTATAGTTAGACTCATTTTTCCTTAGCCTAATTTTCTTTGAGGTTCTGGTCTTATGCTGATAGGTATCAATTTTCTTAGACCTTTTTTTTTTTCCTGCTGGTACGTAGGGGAAGACGCCTCTCTGCCTATTACCAGTGGAGGAAGCTACCAGGTATTGGTGAACAATGTGTTCTATTTCACACAACGTGTGGTGGACAAGCTTTGGCAAGGCATGTTCAACAAAGAATCTAAACTTCTTATAGATTTTATAATTCAACTAATTGCACAGGTAATTCATGGTCACCGTTGGTTTGTACAGTACACGTTTTTCCATCGAAAAACTTTGCCTGTAGCATCAAAATTGTTGGAAATAAGTGTGACTAATGAGATAATGAATGTTAACATTTAATACAAAGCTGCACCTATTAAAAGTGAATTTAAAAATGTGGACTTTTAACACTTCTCCTGTTAAAAGGGGCCAGCATGTCCCTTGTACAGTTGCTTCAAGTTCTCTCAAGCTCTGGTCGCTCACTGACTTCCCCGCTGGTGGTGGTCTTTGCTACCCAGATAGATTTAAATACCTTAGGTTAATACAATTTGATAGGTTTTCACAGTATCCTGCATCAGTGTGTAAAGGCTTACACAGCATGAAGAGTTGATATTAAAGGAATAGTCTCTTATCAGTTGAATTTTTTACAAAGTGCATTATAGTCCATAGTACTTTGAAATTATCAATTTTTTTTGTGCATGTTCATGGTTTTTTTAATTGAGGGATATTGGCCATGAATGATTAATTTGGTTTGGCATGAATGATTAATTTTATTCAACACGTATTGTAGAAAGTAGGAAATATTGTTACCATGTTTTATGAGCATGTGACAAAGACACACAGGTACTCTTATGTCACCGTAGAATTTTTTTAAAGGTACATTTGTGTTTAAGCCAAAGAGAAAATTCTCAAATGAGAGGATGAAACTGTAATGTCAAAAAAATTTTGGGGGGGCACATAATGTCCCGGGGGACAGAGAGGAGGGATTTTTTTCCTAACACTTTAGGTAATTTTTTTCAGTAGTTTTGAATAGAGGTTATTTAACCTAATAAAATTTGCTTAGTGGGAGACTTTACCCATCTGACACTTCTTCATGCTATCGGGAAGCTGCTGTGCCCCATAGGAGTCTTGATGTCTCTCTTCACTAAGAGCTCTATGTTTTTGTTTTTGTTTCTGAGACAGGTTCTTGCTCTGTTGCCCAGGTTAAAGTGCAGTGGCATCATCATAGCTCACTGCAACCTCAAATTCCTAGGCTTAAGCCATCCTCCCACCTCAGCCGTGCAAGTAGCTGGGACTACAGGTGTGTGCCACCACTCTCAGCTAATTTTTTTATAGAGACAGTGTCTTGGTGTGTCGCTCAGGCCGGTCTTGAACTCCTGTTTTTCAAGCTCTTCTCCCACCTTGGCCTCCCAAAGTGCTGAGATTACAGGCATGAGCCACCGTGCCCAGCCCAGAGCTCTGTGTTTATGTAGCACTCATTCATTAAATTGCATTTATGCGCCTCATGGGTTCTGAACTGCATATTAGTAAGAGCTTTGGGCCGGGCGTGGTGGCTCACGCCTGTCATCCTAGCACTCTGGGAGGCCGAGGCGGGTGGATTGCTCCAGGTCAGGAGTTTGAAACCAGCCTGAACAAGAGCGTGAGACCCTGTCTCTACTATAAATAGAAAGAAATTAATTGACCAACTAATACATATAGAAAAAATTAGCTGGGCATGGTGGTGCGTGCCTGTAGTCCCAGCTACTCGAGAGGCTGAGGCAGGAGGATCGCCTGAGCCAGGAGTTTGAGGTTGCTGTGAGCCAGGCTGACGCCAGGGCACTGACTCTAGCCTGGGTGACAAAGCGAGACTCTGTCTCAAAACAAAACAAAACAAAAAAGACCTTTGTATCTTTTGACTTACCACCTCTAGTAGTTAGCATGGCATCTGGTACATAATAGACCTAGTGAAAGTTCATGTGTAAATGATGAACAAATCTTTTACGGTTGTCCATTTTACTGAAAACTTATATTTTCTATCTTTAGTCAAAGAGAAGATCACAGGGATTGTCACTGGATGCAGTTTATCACTGCCTCAATAGGACCATCCTATACCAGTTCTCACGGGCACACAAAACTGTGCCTCAGCAAGTAGCACTCCTGGACTCCCTCAGGGTCTTGACTGTGAACAGGAACTTGATCCTGGGGCCTGGGAACCATGACCAAGAATTCATCAGCTGCCTGGCTCACTGTCTGATTAATCTACATGCTGGAAGGTAAACCCTTTAGGTTCAGTTTGCCATGTTGAATTTGTCTTTGCTATTATTCCACCAGAATTCTTTATTTTTTTCAGTAGTAACAATTCTTTTTGTGTTTAATCAGTTTTATTTAAAACTTTATGCAAAAGGTACAGGGCTGCTAGTGTTGTATTTTTGACAATGAGCAAATGGATATTTTTGTCTTTTAATTTACTTTCTTGCATCTCTAAAATTTTCCATCATCACCGTGTCACTTACATAATTTTTCAAAAGAAATTTGCTTTTAAAGCAAATTAAATACACACTGTTGTAGGCCAAGAAAAGTAAAAAGAAAAACTTGATGTAGTGTTATACATTAAGTGAGTAAAATTAGTAATTTATTATTGATTGCTTTGACATATTTTTTTATTGTCTGTCGGGGACCAGGCATTGAATTTGGAGCTAGATAAAATGTAAGGTGGACCCTGTGGCCGTACAGCCCTCTCGAGAGGAAAACAGAGAGCTAAGCAAGACGCATCAGGTGTACTGAGTGCTCTGCTAGAAAAAGCACGAAACAGGGGCCCCTAACCGGGAAGAAACACCTGCCCAGTTGCAACTTGACACCTAGCTCTGGAGTTGGGGAGGACAAGAGAATGGGGACAGCTGCTGTAGGTAGAAAGAGCAATCTGTGTGACTGCCCAGAAAGAAGAAAGAATATGACACATTTGGGAAACTGAGCATCTCCCTGCTACAGGCGCAGAGTGGTGAGATACAGGACTAGATAAGAGGACGCAGGCATGTTCGTAGAATGTTTTTAGTTAATGAACTTTTTGTGATTTTTTTTTTTTTTTTAAGTAGAAGTGTTAATAATCAAAAGGCATTATTAAATGTTAAGATGATCGTCTCGATGCTATAGGTAAGTTTAATTACATTTAGTCAAGTGGATTTGTCTGATCACCCCTTCAAGCATCTTTCTTCATGGTACACTAGTTTTATTTTGTGCTTCTGCTGCTTAGACATCCAGCAATGTCTGCCAATAACGGAGCTTTGTGAGGGCAGCAGCCGTGTTTACTTGTGTGTCCGCAGAGTAATTCTCAGTTACTGTAGTTTTTTTTTAGCCACAAGCATTTCCTTCGTATCATTTAAACCGACTGGACTTTTGCAGTAACGTGGACGGATTTGGACTGGAAGCAGAAGCCCGCATGACCACGTGGCACATCATGATCCCTTCCGACATCGAACCAGACGGTAGTTATAGCCAAGATATCAGTGAAGGTGATTGCCTCAGTTTAGAAATTTGTTGCTGCCGTTGTTGCTGTATCTCTAGTTTTTAATATATAACCAAAAACTGACTTCAGAAACCACAAAAAGCCTCCAGGATCTAGAAAAATAAAAAAGAATAAAAAAAAAAAAAAAAAAAAAAACTGACTTCAGAAACTGCCAGCATTGACAGCCACTCTCTCCGTAGGGCAATTTGTGCATACACCAACAAAGTGTGTCTTTGTGGTGTGGTGGCTCATGCCTGTAATCCTAGCACTCTGGGAGGCTGAGGTGGGCCGATTGCTTGAGGTCAGAAGTTCGAAACCAGCCTGAGCAAGAGCGAGACCCCATCTCTACTATAAATAGAAAGAAATTAATTGGCCAACTAACATATATAGAAAAAATTAGCCAGGCATGGTGGCATATGCCTGTAGTCCCAGCAGCTGGGGAGGCTGAGGCAGGAGGATCGCTTGAGCCCAGGAGTTTGAGGTTGCTATGAGCTAGGCTGACACCACAGCACTCACTCTAGCCTGGGCAACAAAGCGAGACTCCGTCTCAAAAAAAAAAAAAAAAGATGGGTCATCACCAACTCTCCATGTTTCGTAGTAATACTGAGAGACTTAATGGTGGTATTTACACTTGCATAAGTGGTAGAAGTGCAGATACTAACTTAGCATTTACTATAATGTAGAATCGGGCATATCGCATTAGAGGCAAAGTATTGCTTGTGACAGGTCGTCAGTAGTACCATTTTTCTTTTATTCTCTCTCTTTTTCAAACTCTAGTTTTCCCTCTGATATTGGAATCATTACACATTGAAGACTTTGTGTGGGTAGATTTCTTATCTTCACATGTTCAGTAATAAAGATGAAATCAGTATGGTAGTGTCTGTCTCCCCAGCCATACTATGTGGTAGTTCTGCACTTGGTTTTATCCTTTGGAAATCCAGCACTCATTCTTTCTTTCTTTCATTCATTTAAGCATTATTCTTCTTTCACCAGACTTTCTCAAACCCCAGACACAAAAGACACAGTGATTGTTTTCATCCCTGAAAGAACTGACATTCCTTCTCAAAGCAAGGTCCCCAGACTAATAATGCCAGCATCATTGGGTCAGTTGGTAGAAAAACAGATTCTCTGGTCCCACTTGGATCTACTGAATCAGAAACTCTGGGAGTGAGGACCAGCAATCTGCTGTAACAGGCCCTCCAGGAGATTCTGATGCTTGCTAAGGATTGACTGGTCTAGGGGAAGAGTTAGACAAATTGACAAGGAGTCCAAAGCAAAACTGAATTTAATAGTAAAAATCTTTTAAAAATATGTATTATTTATTTTCTTGTGCAAAATATTTGAAAACAACTGACTTAGTTTTGAACTCACCTTAAAAGCTAAAAATAAACGTGAGTTTGAACTCACCTTTAAAAGCTAAAAATTACTTTTAAATGGGAGGTAGTTCTTACCTGTCAGAAGCTAGATAATGTAATTTCTAATTTTATAAAGAAAAATATAGTCTTTTTTATGAATGTAAAGATTTTTAAAATGTTTTCCAAGTAGTCAAGCATGGTTTGGGTTAGCTAAATAACCTTTCACTGGGCTGGATATAACATGAGCATTGTTTTTACAATTATATGCTGTAGTTGAAATTCCTAGATGTGAGACATGAAGAAAAATTACTGTATTTTGGTTATTTGCTTGCTTTTTTTTTTTTTTTATTTACCAGGGCGTCAGCTTCTCATAAAAGCTGTCAACAGAGTTTGGACTGAGCTGATTCATAGCAAGAAACAAGTTTTGGAGGAACTTTTCAAAGTCACTCTGCCTGTGAATGACAGGGGCCACGTGGACATAGCCATAGCAAGGCCGCTCATCGAAGAAGCCGGTTTGAAGTGCTGGCAGAACCACCTGGGTAAGGGGACCTGCAGACATCATGTGACCATGCAGCTACCACATATGGGTCCACTTTAAATATGTAATTAAAACATTCATCAAAGAATACTATGATGGCAGTAGAAATTGAAATCTATACAATCTAACCGTTCTAGAATGATTATATTGCGATTTGAATTTTCTTCTTGTATTTTTTTTTTTTTTTTTTTTTACATTCAAGGTATATTATACATCTGCCATGTATGACTTTAGAAAATAATACATTGCTTACAGCTTTAGTGTGGTCACTGTCTTGGCTCTGGGTCCCATGACCCTTATCCATAATTCTGAAATTCAAACAGCCCTGAAAACCCAACGTTTTTCATTAATGTGGTGCCAAAACTGACTTGGTAGCAGAACCTAACTTGTCTTTCTTTATCCTGCTTGGTGTGAATATTCATACATTTTGCTGCAGTAATATCATGTGTTAAATTACAGCTTATTACCCTTGACCCTCTGGTGGCATTATATAATGTACAGTGTATGTACCATATAGCCTTTTTAAAATCCTAAACTTAGTAAGTTCCAACATTTACCCAGCACCAAAGATTTTCGATAGGGGATTGTGAATTATTATTAGCATAGAAATACATTACAGTAAAAATAAATTTGCATATTATTACAGAGCTGTGAGACTTCAATCAAATATAAGTTCAGCTAGTATAATAACTCACAAGCAGCCATCCTTAAATAAATTTGTGACATCTAAAAGAAATGTGTGCATTAGTAATATATGCTGCTTTTGATAACTCTAGCATTGTGGTTTGTAACCATGTTACGAAAGTATTAAAAGTAAGACTCACAAATACATGGAGAAATTATATGATAATGTAATTTTAATTTCACAGCCCATGAAAAGAAATGCATAAGTCGAGGAGAAGCTTTGGTGCCCACGACACAGTCCAAGTTGTCTCGTGTCAGCAGTGGCTTTGGCCTTTCCAAGTTAACAGGATCAAGAAGGAATCGAAAGGAAAGTGGTCTAAATAAACACAGTCTTTCCACCCAGGTACTTTGTGTAGTTTCATTGATGCTATTATTAGGAATTTATATTTCAAGGTTTAGTCATAGTATTTTATTATATATGATATACTTAATATGTACAAGCAGATGATTTGAAATGGAACTTTTCTGTGTTTTCGCTTTAGAAAGGAGAAGTAACCCAGATTATGGGAACTTCTTCCATTTTATTAGGATAAAATTGCATTATGAGTGCTGCGTACTTCCATCCACTTTATAGTTGGACAAAAGATGAGATTCGTAGACTGATAAATGATCAGACTATGGATAATTTTCCCCTAATTTTTCCAACTTTCAATGTTACTGATAGTTCTGTAAATTTTAAGGCAATAGCAGAGCAAGGCTTTTCAGAGTTTTTATAATTTTGTTGTATAGACTTGTGATTGATATTTTTAAAAAACTCGTCTACCTCCAGCATTGCCTTCGACCTCATCACACTTCCCTCCACCATCCCAGAATCTAAGTGGCATCTCAGTGTCAGGTTGGGTGTTCCCAGGAAGAAAACTCTGAGATGGAGTTTAGTGCAGAGGGTGTCTACTAGGTGGTGCCGTTGAGATCTGTACCTTTTGGGAGGGAGGAGAAGGAAGCAAGACTGGGCACAGGGAAACATCAGGCTGCAGGACGGGTCTGGCGACAGCCTCCGCTGACCTCACTGGGGTCTTGAAGCCAAAATAGCCTATCAGAGTTGACCTGCCCAGAGCCGGAGTGGCTGAGCCTTACGCTCAAATCGGCCAGTCACTGGATAGGGGTCACCCTGTGGCCTTCAGTCTCTGAAGGTGCTGATGGCACTTGGGGAGCTAGGGCCTTCCTTGAAGGGGACCGGGGACAGGGGAAGGCCTGCAGCACTCTGCCCATCACACAAACTTCCATTCGATTTATCATGTAGAACTCAGTCCGGACTTTTGGTTTGTGTTTTCTGTAGTGTGTGCTTTTTGACAGAATCGTAACTAATTATTAAGCATTGATTTCAAGGGTAGTTAATTAACTCTTTGCAGGAAATCCATGGACTAATTAAGACTCTTTCCATCCATTGTTAGGAGATTTCTCAGTGGATGTTTACACATATCGCTGTTGTTCGTGACTTGGTAGATACACAGTACAAGGAGTATCAGGAGGTAAGAATCTATAATCGTAATGATGGTTTGTTTTGCATTTCTTGGATGTGATCGGACTCTGTTCCTCCTGATATCTTCCTACCCGTTTTAAGGGTACATTGCTGAATTGCATTTGTCATCAGATGATTTTAATTATCCCTGCCATCAGCTGCTCTGGCCATTGGTTTTAATATGAAAAATTTGAATCTTCTGTAAACTGCTTTTGAAAAAGCGACAAGTGAAATCAGCACAGCTGAATGCTATTGGTATTCACTACTGACATAATCTATCACATCTTTGATCCTGATAAAAATAAAAATGTAAAAATACACCCTCTTTTTCGGACCTTAACAAGGAGATTATAAAAATATGCACCAGAGTCTCGGAGAAGTCTTTTAAAATTTGTAAAAAATTACAAGATGAAATGAAATTCTATTTTTACCATGCTGCAAGTCCTTGGCAATGATGTCAGTGAAAAATAAATTTCATGAAATCCTCTTGGTGAATTCATAATTACTCAAAAGCTTCTCCTGAAGATTCCTGAATGATTAACTGCTAATATTTTATGGATATAACCCTAGATCCTTAGCTTTTCCCCATGAAAGTACACAGAAGTACTACTGTGATATGTAGTAGTATAACTATTCACTCAATAATCTTTACTGTTAGATTTAAAAATCTTTATTTTTCTACCTAAATCGTATACTTACGTTCTGTGAATCATTAGGTAAGTTAATTATAATCATCTGTTTAAATGTTATACATCTTGTCATTCGACAAATAAAAAGAACTTATGCCATGACATAATTTCCACTTAAGTAAAATGATCTGGATCTGTTCCGGTGCCAATAGAAAATGGTTTTCCTTTGATTTTTATATGAAAGTCATGTTCCCTGTCGGTGCTACATGTTTATATTCTTTCTCTAAAATCTTTGGAAACGTGTACCAAGCTTACCATTAATCTAGTCTGTTGGCACTATTTCTGGATCTGATTTCCTAGAATTTCTCCTGTGCGCGGTCGAGTAACTTTTTCCAATTTTGTGGTATCCTTAAAATACCATGTTTATTAACCCATATGGGGCTATTTCAGTATATTTTCATAAGTAATATTACCATTTTTCCTGTGCCAGAGAAACAGAGTTCCTTCAACTCTCTGTTCGACTACGTTGCAGACTCTACCCTGTACACATCCGTCATTTACTCGGCGCCAAAATAATCATCATCTTGGGTCCCTACAACAAACTCCACTTCTTGCTAAACCGTTAGCACTTTAACCGTAAATAAATGTCACTTTGCTTTTAGGATGGTGACAGGAAGTCACGTGGGTCGTGCTTGCTTCCACACAGTAACTGGTTTTCCATGACTTGTAGACCTCTCATTGTCACTTCTGCCTTTGCTTTGAAACCCAACCCCGGGCTCTCTCCCACCAGCGCCAGCAGAACGCGCTCAAGTACGTGGCGGAGGAGTGGTGCCAGACCGAGGGCGAGCTGCTGCGGGAGCGCGGGCTGTGGGGGCCCCCCATCGGCTCCCACCTGGACAAGTGGATGCTGGAGATGACGGAGGGGCCCTGCCGGATGAGGAAGAAGATGGTGCGGAACGACATGTTCTACAACCATTACCCGTACGTTCCAGAAACGGAGCAAGAGGCGAACGTGGCGGTGAGTGTGCAGAATCCAGTGTTTGTGGTGACTCTCGTGGGGTTTTTTTGTTGTAAACATTGTTCCTTTTCAGGTGCATTGCCTAAAATAGCTCATTTGGAAGATGGAACAGATTGTATTGAATCGATAGAGGGTGGAGACGGAATGCAAAGATGCAGCACTGTGACAGGGAGATGTCGTTATAGGGAAGGGGGGGTGTAGATCACAGGCTCTGAAGCCAAACTGCCCAGGTTTAAAACCTAGCTCTACCACTTTTCTAGCTGGGTACAAGTCATTGAACCTTTCTAGGTTTCCATTCCTTTATGTTTAAAACGTGGAGCCAATAATAGTTCCACTGCATGGGGCTGTTAGGAGGATTAAGTTAGTTGTTATAAAATTAGTGAAGTACTTAGTGTTTGGCATAGAACAAGCACTATCTAGGTCTTCTAATAAGTAGTTCAGATTGTATAATATGAGGTGGCTCAGATTGTTCCAATGCCTTTTTTTTTCCTATGCCAAAAACCATGGCTCCATTCATCCTGTACTCACTGATTCAACCTCTGTCCTGAAGCTGCTTGGAACACAGATCTTAGAATCAACCTAAGTCCCATCAGCAGAGGAATGGATGAAGAAAATGCGGTGTATATATTATTCACCTTTAAAAAGAGGGAAATCTGTCATTTGTGACAACATGGATGAATCTGGAGGGCATGCTAAGTGAAATTAAGCCAGGTGCAGAAGAGCAAATGCCACGTGATCCTAATGTGGAATCTGAAACAGTTACACCCAAAGCAGAGAGTAGAATAGTGGTTATCAGAGACTGGGGGTTGGGGGAATGGGGAGGGGTTGGTCAAAGGGTTTGAAGTTTAAGTTAGACTGGAGGAATAAATTTTTTGAGATCTATTTCATGCTGCGATGACTATAGTTAATAATAATAATATGTTTTGGTATGTTTTGCAATTGCTAAGGGAGTAAATTTCAAATGTTCTGAACACAATAAGAATTTGAGGTGATGGATATGTTAATTAGCTAGATTTAATTGTTCACATTGTGTACTTGTAACAGTATTTTGTACTCCATAAATATAAATAATTATAATTTGACAATTTACAGTAAATTTTTTTTAGAAAAAGAATATGGGGCTGGACACAGTGGCTCACGCCTGTAATCCTAGCACTCTAGGAGGCCGAGGCGGGAAGATCATTTGAGCTTAAGAGTTTGAGACCACCCCGAGCAAAAGCAAGACTCTGTCTCTTCTGAATATAGAAAAAATTAGCTGAGCGTGGTGGCATGTGCCTGTAGTCCCAGCTACTTGGGAAGCTTAAGTAAGTGGATCCCTTGAGCTCAGGAGTTGGAGGTTGCAGTGAGCTATGATAATGCCACTGCTCACTAGCTGTGGTGACAGAGCAAGACTGTGACTCAACAGCAACAAAAAAGAATACAGGTCTTAGCCCCAGCTAATTGTTATTTAAGATTTTTGAAGATAGCTCTAAAACAGGGGTCCTCAAACTTTTTAAACAGGGGGCCAGTTCACTGTCCCTCAGACCGTTGGAGGGCCGGATTATAGTTTAAAAAAAACTATGAACAAATTCCTATGCACACTGCACATATCTTATTTTGAAGTAAAAAAGCAAATGGGCAAAAACACCCACATGTGGCCCGCGGGCCATAGTTTGAGGACGCCGGACGCCTGCTCTAAAGTGTACTTTTCTCAAAGCCATTCAATTCTGTCAAGAATGCCGTACTTGATATAGCCGTACCTTAAGGCACTATAATTTCTAATATGGGAGCACTCGGTAAAAAAATTAACCCACCCATATTTTTGCAGCCTTTTACTAGCACCCACTTTAATAAGAGCAAAGCAACAGTACAATCTTCAATATTTAATCTTTTTCCCCCACACAAATAATCATTAAGAGTTTAAGCCTTTAGCAGTTTGCTAAAATATTTCTTAATTGAGTCAACATTCATTTAAATTGAATCCATTCAGGAATACTAAAATATAAAATAAATATGCTCTCCCAAATATGTGACTGACTCACTATTTTGATGACTGAGGCATATACTTTTGAGTTATTTTCCCAGTAACCATAATATTTTTTATCCTATCTATACTCCTTTCCTTTTTTGTAACAATTTCATTTGTTTATAAAAGTATATTTAAACTTCTATATCAGATAAAACCAAAGTAACCCATTCAGAGTTTACACCTACAACCTTAATATCATCAACGGTTTTACCTAAGCAAAGAAGTTCACCAGCCTATGAAATCTAAACAGATACTCTCATACATGAGTATGTACCATATGGAACTTATTTTTTAACAGATGGTTACATATTGGAAAATACAAAGCAGTTGAGAAATGTTGGAGATGAATTTACATAAAAGGAAAAAGCAGGTGGGAAGGCAGACAATGTAGAATTCATGCTTCATAGTTCATGCAAGAGTCAAGGTTAACCTGATTATATGATGACATTTTCCGAATGAATCATTTTTATTTTGGTTTTGGCAGTTCAAAATCTTTCATAAATTTGAAATGCCATTAAATGTTCACTGTTATCTTATGGAATGTGCATTCTGGCAATGTTGAAAACAAAGAACTTTTCAAAAAGGTATCTGTTATCCCACTGACTTCTACCATGAAATAAAAAAAAAAAAAGCTAATATTTATAAAGCACAGTGAGCTAGATGCTCTGCAGAGCCGCTGTATGATTTTCATGTCAGTCTTATAACAGTACTCTGAAGTACCATTAATACTGTTATCCCAATTTACAGATGAGGAACTACAGCCTAGGATAGTTAAGGAATCTTCTAGGTTACAGCTACTAAGTAGTGGAGTAAGGTGTGAATATAGTTTGGCAGTACTTTAGCAGTTGAATCACTTTGAAAGAGAAGAGATTCTGGTGTTTCCTGGTTTTGTGACATTGTCCATAGACAGTATATTCCATATTAAGTTATAGACTTTTTTCCATTGCTTCCTGTTCAGCACGCTAGAATTTTCCTAAATCTGAATTGTTTCCACTAAAAAAGGGCTAGAATCAGATTTTATGGACCTTGAAGCGTATATAATTTAGGAGAGAGCTCTGTAAGAAAGAGAGTACAGAATTGTGAGTACAAAATTATTAGAGCTCTGCTTCCAGGATTTCGAAGGGGACCCAGGAGAAGTGAGGGCCACTGACGTCTAAGCTACGCTGACCCCATAGTCAATCTACCCCATCCTGAGCTGTATTACACACTGCTTCTCAGAGTCAGAGATGAATCACTTCTTTCTCTTTGACACCCATAAATATAATCAGTACTTTCTGTGATATAACAGATGTGTGCCAACCTTAAAATTGCTTTTGAAGGCTCTTGAAGGGTAAAACAGGCTTTTACCTATTGAGTGCTGGACCTTTTAGTAAAATTAAGAATCCCAGTCAATCAGTCAGTGAGCAAATATGGATTAAAACCAGCGCTGTACCATGTGCTACAGGAAAAAATTATAAGGGTAGATATGGAAGACCCTACCCACGTTCTGGTTGGAAGTATAGATAGTGTACATCAAAGTTGGGGTGGACAGTAGTAATGGGTCCATTTTGCCTTATTGGTTTACTACATATATATCCAGCAATCTGTCTTGGCTTTTTTTTTTAATGAATTTCCGAGCGACTTGCAGAATCAGTACTGTTTACTTCCACTACATCTTATTAGTATTAATTAGAGTTCAGTATTTGTTTCTAATTCTTTTTTCACTGAGGTAAATTTTACATACCTCGAAATACACAGATCTTAAGTGTACTATTCAGTGATTTTTTTTTTCTTTGTCTCTTTTATTTTGTTGTGGTCCATTCAGTGGGTTTTAACAAATGTATACCCTACACTTGTGTAATCTAAATCCCTACCAAGATAGAGAACATTGATGTAGATTTTAAAGATTATTCTTCAGTAGAAGGTAGACTTTTACAAGTTTGCTTTAAGGAGAAAGATTCATGAAAACCATGTAAAATATTTGAAAGGATGCCTAGTAGTCCTAGTTTGTTTTGCCTACGGAAGCAAACATTTGTGAAAACATTGTGCCTGCTCATGTTTACTGTAGGGAAAGGTACCAGAAGTCATTGCCTGATAAAAATTATGAAAGGGAAGAAAGCTTGGAAGAAGTTCTTGGCTGCATTATTGTGTACGCGTAGCTATCTATGTGCTTACATGCATAAGCCATGTGCTCAACAGAAATTGCCTTCTTGTTAATCAGGATTTTATTCTGAGGAGAAAATATAGATCCAAATACCTAGTTGTTTTAAAGGGACTCTTTAAAAAATTTTTGGTCTAGGAGACTGATGATCCCAGTGTACCTTCTGCTTTCAGCCTTTCTGCAATGGTGAAGGCAGTAAAAAAAAAAAAGTAGGTCCTTGGGGTTTTATTGGAGGATGTTTTTTCACTAATAAGCACTTAGTGATTTATGTGGCATGGGGTATTGTAGATGGTAGTTTAAACCAGTTAGTTGCTACTGTTACAACGCAGATCTGGGAATAAGCACAGGGAAAAGAAGATGAAATACATTAGCTAGCATTAGGTTCTATTATACTTATTTCTGTTTTTTCCTTTTGAAACCCTATAAAGAATTACCTATAAGTCATCCAAGAAGATGGCAGCCTGTGCTGAAGTTTTGTCTGTGTGATTTGTAAGAGTTTGACCTGTTCCGTAGCCCTGAGACTTTTGGTGTGTTCAAGTTTCACTTAAAGCTACTTTTGATCATTGAAAAAAAATAACTGCAAGGTACAAAGTGATTATTTAAGCTGCTTAGGCTATCATGTTAAGTTTCTTTGAGTGTCTGCATCTTCCATATTTCATACGATCCTCAAGAAAATTTTATTTTGTTTTCCTTTGTTTTTTTTCCTGATATGTCTATACTTAATACCCTGTTTTCAGTCTGAGATCCCAAGTAAACAGCCCGAGACACCCGATGATATCATTCCTCAAAAGGTAAAACACAAACTACCATAAAAGAATGCAAAACTACTTGCAGTTTTTTGTTTTATTGGGTTTTGTTGTTTGTGCATGGTAGACTAGACTAACTTCAAAGACTGGCTTTCAATTTGTTGTTTCTGTAAGTTCCTTAGAGTTGAAACGTTGGTTTCCTTCATGCTGAGAGGTGATGTTCTTCTACCCTTTCTCAGCTTTGTTCTAATTAGCTCTGTAGGGTTTGTGCTGCTCACTAACAGGCTGACTTTTCACTGCTCTCATTGTAAAACGTGAATCGCTTCACACACAAACTAACAAATCATGAGGCATGTTAGTAATGGGCATCCGGCATCTTCACTTCTTTTTTTTTTCCCCACTCATTTAATTTTTCTAGATACTAAAGTGTGTATTTTGAGAATGCAACAGTGTCTTCTCCTTTAAAATTACTATTTTTTTCAATCAGAAGGAACTAATGGAAACTAAGATTTGTGTGGTTACTTTTTAATATACAATTCTGATTTGTTTTGATTAGGATAAAATTTAATCATTGTTTTCATTTTCCAGAAACATGAAGTACATAATTCAGTAAAAATGTAGTTCTTTAGAACACAGAAATGTACCTCAAAAAATACGTAAGGGAAAATTCTTGTGGATCAAGTTTAAATCTGCATTGAAGTCAGTAACCAAGTAAATTCTGTCCCACATCTATTAATTCATTGTTTTGCCCATCACTAACTATGCTTTCATCTTTTTAAATATTAGCAATGTTGAGTTGAATATAATTGTCATACAGAATGGTTATGGTGCAAAGTTTACTACCTTCTTTTCATTTTCTGAAATATTGCAGTATCCTTATTAGTTTGCCCATCAGATCAAGCCTTTGAGTTGTAATATTATTTTACATCATTTTAATACTTTCTTACGTCATGTAATGTTTTTCATTCTCCATATGCGTGTATCATTGCTCAGTTCACTGGCAACTCCGTTCCCTGACTCTGTGCCTAAAATTAAAGAGGGTAATGTAATTTCACTTAGTTACGTTTCTATGTAAAAGTTAGTTCAGTATCTCCGTCCAGATACTCCACCCAAATGGGCATTTGTTCTCCACTTCAATTGGAAACCACTTTTTTAAAAAAACGTTGCTTGAAATGAGCAACACTGAGATGATACGTATTGATTGCGTGAGCTTAAAGAGTAGGCAGATAGCAGAATATTTTTAATTAGATATTCATAGGAATGGAGAAATAAAATAGTATTTAGAAGGGGAAGGTTTTAAAACATGTTTCAAATTCCATTTTTTTCTTAATTGTTAATCCAAAGTCTAGATCTACTTCTGACTTTAGGAACCTACATACACATGAGCTTTTCCCTCTGTGGTTTTAAATTTTGTAGGATATTTTTAAATTTTTATTTCTCAATGTCTATGACTTTAAGAGGAAAAAATAAATGTACATGCCTTGATCATACCAAAACATTAGATCTTTTCTTATGTTTCTAGGTGATTAATTTCTTCTTCAGAATGGACTTAGGTATATTCTTGCTATACTCAGTGAGTGATATATCATGATCTTTCACACAACAGACAAGAACTGCAGATTGGAGGTACCAGCTTAGGCCACCCAGAGTGTCAGCTGGCATGGAACTGCTTGATTCCCTGGTGGGTCAGGACTCTTAGAAGGATCTGAAGACGCTTTTGGCCATACCCAGAGAATTCCCAGTGAAACATGGGCATATGGAAAAGAATAGGGCAGTTCTGAGTCTCTATGTCCAAGTGTCTGATGTAAACACTCGCACTAATGCTTCTGGCTGAGTGGACAGCCCTGTAGGCCTAACTGACGGACTTGATTTGGGGCGGAAGCGAAGTTCCAGGCTCCTCCCAGACAAGACAGTCTCCTTGCAACTCGATGTTCTTCTCCAGTGGACATTCTCTTTACTGTACAGGGAGGTTTCTTGGCACATTACTGAAGATGCACTATGCTAACATGAAAACTGTTTGGCCAGAGATTATTTTTATTTCAGGAAGGACAAAACTGCAAATGCTGTTTTACATATATCTTTTAAATATCAGTGGAATTTAAAAATAGAGAAATTTAACCCTAAAGTCTGTGGATTTACTGTGTATACCTACGGTCTATTAAATGCCCCTAGAAAGAGTGACACGAAGAAATTTTGACACCATACCTTTTCTCAAGAAGCTTATATTTTAATTCTTGGAAGTAATTCTCTGAGGCATTTTCTTTTTATTTCTCAGAAACCTGCTCGGTACAGAAGAGCCGTGAGCTACGACAGTAAAGAATACTACATGCGACTCGCCTCTGGCAACCCAGCCATCGTCCAGGATGCCATCGTGGAGAGCTCGGAAGGTGAAGCTGCCCAGCAAGAGCCTGAGCACGGTGAAGACACCATTGCCAAAGTCAAAGGTCAGCCTCCCCGTCTATGATATTGATTAAGAGTCATTTGGGGCCAGGCGTGGTGGCTCACGCCTGTAATCCTAGCAATCTGGGAGGCCGAGGCAGGTGGATTGCTCAAGGTCAGCAGTTCGAAACCAGCCTGAGCAAGAGCGAGACCGCATCTCTACTATAAATAGAAACAAATTAATTGGCCAACTAAAAATACATAGAAAAATTAGCCGGGTGTGGTGGCGCATGCCAGTAGTCCCAGCAACTCTTGGAAGGCTGAGGCAGGAGGATCACTTGAGCCCAGGAGTTTGAGGTTGCTGTGAGCGAGGCTGACGCCACGGCACTCACTCTAGCCTGGGCAACAAAGCGAGACTCTGTCTCAAAAAATAAAAAAATAAAGAATCATTTGGGATATTTTTGTATTTGAATTTTTATGAAAATAGGAGCAACTATAAACAGTAGGGCCAACCTTAAAAGCACCCATACATATTTCACCATCTCACCCTTCTTATAGGTTGATTTCTTTACCAGAACTAAAGTGACCGGCTTTTCTTTATTGCCTGCAGATGAATGTAATGTGCCCTTTGATGTCATGAGTTTTTTTCTTTTTTGTATTTGGCAGAATCCCCAGTGGCACTTGATACTTTAAGTTAAGGCCCTAATACCTAACTAAATAAATATTTATAAAATTAAAATACCTGCCAAATATGTCATTACTGTATGTTAGCCAACAGTAGGAAATAATGGTCTGTCTTCCTGTGAGCCAATAGAGATGATCTGAAATCTAAACGTTACGAGCTCGGTAGATGATAAGTTGGACTAAAATAAAATGTCCACAGACATTTTTGATTCTGTACTTTTATATACATGTCAGCGTGAAATACTCTTCCCCTCCTGAAGCTTCTCCACTACCTACCTGTACCTTAGCAAATCCCACCCAATCCTGAACACAGTGGTCAAACATCAAATCATCCTTCTCTAAAGCCTTTTCCAACTCGTGTCCACTAATAATATTTGCTCATGTATCTTACAGCAAGTTTAATGATTTTTTACTGCTGTATGTTTTTCTATTTTGGATTTATGAGTTTTTTCTCAGAGGTAGAGATTATTTCTTCTCACTTTACAGTTTTTTGACTCATGACTAGAACAATATGGAGATTCCATCAATTCACTTGCACAAGTAAATCAATCCATTGATCTTTCTAAGCCTTTGATTCGCCACAAATTCAAAAGCCTTTGCATATTCTACAAATAAAGCCCTAGAGTATAAAATAAGATCTTTAAATTAAAAGTTAGTTTTAAAATTAAAAGCTAGGAAATGAGAAATTCACTTTAGATCACGTTATTTAAAAAAACTAGTAGAATATGACCATGTCAGTAGAAAAAAAAAATGTTTAAAATTGTGATCAGCTTGAACCCAGAAGTTAGAGGCTGCAGTGAGTTATGATCCCACACTGCACTCCAGCCTGGGCAACAGAGTGAGACCCTGTCTCTCAAAACAAATAAGTAAAATAAAATGGCAATCATTTTGTGCCATTATGATAACATACCCATTTTCTCTTGTGATGACTATGAGTTGGGTCCAGTGGTGCAGTTGCTGGGCATAAGCCAAGGTACAGTGCACAGAGTTTATCAGATGATCTGTGTTTGGGTCATCGGCACTTAACGTCTCTGCCTGAGAATCTCTAATTGAGCTAAAACCACAAAGATACAAGAAGTTATGCTAGGCATAGAGTTGGAGGCTTTGATTCATTCCATTAAAAATAATGCAGCTGTGAGCCTGTGCCCCTTGTGGATGTTCCCAGCAGGATTTGATATTTCTTGCTTGCTCGTTACTCCCTTTCGTATCTGAAAATAAAACTGTGCTTAAGGCAAAGCAGAGCCTCTGATAGCTAATGTCCAGAGAATACGACTCTAAACAGGGTGACTTGAGCTTTTCCAAAATGCTTAGAGCAACTGTAACTGGCAGGTGTAACAATACTTTTCATGGCACAACTAAGGAATGTTAATTTAATTCAACGTGTGATTTAGAGTGTATTTTGAGGATTTCCCGTACCTGGGATCTCCCTGGTTACTACTGTTATCAACTGATTTTAATTTCTCCCACTGTGATTATTTATAAAGTTATCAAAATATTGATAGTAAAGTGTTTTCTTCATCTGCACATGAAATGGTCTGTGCCTGTATCATAAAGAATCCTGTTCTTGCTCTTTCTGACCTGATGTTTTGATCATACTCATTCATATATGTAAAACCTTCCTGCCACTTGTGCAGTGAGGCTTGAAATAATCTTCATGAGCCCTTTATGTAGGTGGGACCTCTTAGCATGATGGTTATAACTTGCTGTCTTTATTTTTATTTATGATACTGATTATTCATGGTGTCCCCTCAGTGACACCCATCTATAAGCAGCACAATTCTTACTGTTAATTATGCCAAGCTTTCTGTTTATCATTACCATCAAGTGACACTGACTGAGAATATATTATGTATTACATATAATATTAAGCACTTTACATGAATCACCTCATTTGGTCTTCCAGCAGCCCTCTGTCCTCTGAGATAGATATTCTTGTCCCAGTTTGTGTTTTGCTTTTTTAATAGAGATACGGGGTCTCACTATGTTGCCCAGGCTGGAGTACAGTGGCTGTCCACAGGCACTGTCGTAACACACTACAGCCTCACACTCCTGGCCTCCAGTGATCCTCCAGCCTCAGCCTCCCAAAGTAGCTGTGACTGCAGGTGCGCCCCACCCCGTACCCGACGCTCTTCCCAGTTTTACAGATGAGAAAACCGAGGTTTGGAAAGTGTAAATAATTTTCCAAAGTCACACAGCTGTTTTAACTCCAGAGCCTGGTGCTCTCTCAACCACTGAACTGTGCCTCTTCCCCGTACCTCCCAGAGCTGTCTCACACTGGACGTGTGTAGACGGGACCACGGAGAGACTGAACTGCTCCCCAAAATGAGCCCTACCACGGCCCCCTTGGTTGTCGTGCCCCACAGGTCTGGTCAAGCCTCCCCTGAAGCGCTCTCGCTCCGCGCCGGACGGTGGCGACGAGGAGAACCAGGAGCAGCTGCAGGACCAGATCGCTGAGGGCAGCTCCATAGAGGAGGAGGAGAAGACAGACAACGCCACCTTGCTGCGCCTGTTAGAGGAGGGAGAAAAGGTATTGTGCTTCCGAAAAGTAAGGCTTGCATCGAAGTAACGCACTATGAGATGAGTCGGTAGGGTAGTTAAGGAGGATAAATGTTTTAGTTTCTTTAATAAAGTAGTTTTTTTTCTCTTTTTTTTTTTTTATTTCAGCATATTATGGGGGTACAAATGTTAAGGTTACGTACATTGCCCTTGCCCCCTCCTCACCCCTCGAGTCAGAGCTTCAAGTGTTGCCCATCCCCCAAACATGACACATCTCACTCATTGTGTTTGTATATACCCGTGCCCTCCTCCCCCCAGTAAAATAGTTTTAAACAACCTTTCAGGCTCAGTGCTGTACTTCTCTCATCTTGAAGGGTTTTCTGGCCTCTGCGAACACATTAAGTAGCACAAATTTCGTCAGATGCAATATTAACGCCCAGCACCTCATTCGCTGTCTTCCTCCACACCCTCTCTCAGACCTCAGCTCTTGCCGTGATTCTCTATTTCAGATCCGTGGACACAACCCATTCGGTAATCTGGCCTGGTAGTTTTTTTCTGCACCTCCATGATCTCAGTAGCCACCTTCGCGCAGCTTCAGCCTGTCTGAGCCATCAGCTCCAGCCTCGTGTTGTTGAACCTCTGTGCTCCTTCACTCACTCAGGACTTCACCTCCCCGTTTCTCTCTCAGCCTCTACTCCCTGCTGGCCTCTCTAGGTTCATTTCATCAACTCTGCCCGTGGCCTGAGCTACTGCAGCAGCATGCACCTTGTAGTCAATTACACCCACCACGCTGGGTTTTCTGTACTCTGCGCTTTACTCATACTGTTTTTTTCTGCCAACATGCCCCAAACAGAGGTTTGCATTACCTCTGTGTAGTAACTCCCGTTTGATATAGTTCCATTCATCTGGATGTCTGTAATACTCAAACGCAGGAAGCTTTCCTTGACTGTCTTGCCAGGCTTGGTTAGATGCCCTCCTCTCTGCTTTTATAACGCCTTGTATACGTCACTCTATGTCATTATGTCATAATTACTCATTCTTGTATCTCTCTCTCCCCCTAGATGGTGAGCCCCCTTATAGGCAAGCACCGTTTCTCATTCTTACCCCGTTGCCTTACACAGTTCCAATCACATGCTAGATATTCAGTAAACCTTTGAATTAAGAGGTGATTGGTTGAATAAATAAGGAATTGAATATGTAGTGAATATCACCTTTTTAAAGGATGTTCTCTTTTTTTGCCTGTTCTTATATTAGATCTTGGTATAACCCTTGAGATCTCACCCACTAAGAAGCAGTAACCAGAAATTGGGGTATAATTAAAACAGTTCCGTTCACATGTATGCCCTAATTCGTCTTAAATGACAATATCTGAAGAAAAGATCACATAAATATAAAAGGACATCAGATGTGAAGGAAGCATAGGAGAGGCTCCGACGGTCTTGGGCGTGAACACTGATCACACTGTATTGTCAGCATTTGAAAATTCATCGAGCTGCACACTTAGGAAATAAACATTTTTCTGTGTATATGTATTGTGTTATGCTGCAATAGTTATTTTAAAAATCAAGATTGATCAAATGTGGCAGTGAAAATTGGCATACATTTAGGTATTTTATAAAGCCTATCGTATTGCTTTCATTTTTAAAACTTTTAATCTCATAGGTACAGTTTTTGCTCTAACCGCTTTAAGTTTGAATAGTGCAGGAAGTGTATTCAAAATGACATTTATTTGACATTTGTTTAACTTTGATTTAATTGCCAATTTTTTTTCCTTGACTCATGTTGAACTGAGTTTAAGCAAGAAAGAATTTTTACTAAGAATCAGATACCGCCCTTTGGAAAGAAAACAATACTAGCATTGAGAGATTCGGCAACCCTCCCTTCTGTGAGGAGAGTGTGACTCTGCCAACCTTGCCTTTTCACAACAGCACAGCAGTCTGCCAGGGAGACGGGACCAGGTGGGGAGCGAATAAGGACACATCCCGCAGTTCCAGTTCCAGGGGCTGTGGTAGCAAAAGAGGAGAGTGAAACTACATGGGAGAAAAGACAACCAACAATTCCTAACCTGATCATGTGCATAATCTCACTTAACGCTCACAACAAGCCAAGGAGGAGCATTGGAAATTTGCAAATGAAGATTCAGAGAAATTAAGAAACTTGACCCAATCTACAAAATGACAGAGCTGAGAATAGAGCCGGAGTTAGCAGGCCCCACACTTTTCCTTCTGTGTCATCTTGCATCACTCAGAGCACAGTCTTACCCTAATCTCCTTATGTGTGTGCCTCAGTCCCCTTTCTTGCCAAGCTCGCTATGCCTGTCTCCCTTTCCTGTTTCCTTGCTGTGTCCTGTCTCCCACGATAAGGACCCTGAAAGGAGGAACCTTGTCTAAATCGTTCATCACTTGTAGAAGGCAGCAGCACGTTTGTGCCTGGAATATAGTAAATCCACACTGAATACTGAGAGAGATGGGATGGGTGGATGGAAGTGAGTGAATGGTGGTTTCCTCTTACTGACATCCGGTACAAATCTGACTGCAGTCTAAGCTGATTCTTCTTTACATGCTTAAACTCAGGTTTGATATGCTTAAGGAATCCCGTAGCAAAGCAACAAAAAAGAAATTATCCTTTTTTAAAAAGTTGTGTTAATGAGTGTTTATGGGCTTCTTTATAGATCCAACACATGTACCGTTGTGCTCGAGTCCAGGGCCTAGATACCAGTGAAGGGCTACTTCTTTTTGGTAAAGAGCATTTTTATGTGATTGATGGATTTACCATGACAGCAACCAGGGAAATAAGAGATATCGAAACCTTACCTCCAAAGTAAGTAAATGAATGAAGAGACACAAAGTACAGCTCTCTTTAAAAGACAAAAATATATTTGCATAGTTTTTTTTTTAATAAAAAAAATTGCGTTCTAAGTAATGTTACTGCTCAGTTTATGTGCTTTCGTCTTTACATGTTCACTAAGAGTAATTCTCACTTATTTCAAGGTAATAAAGAAAAAATTTGGCTTATTTATCGAGGTGAAAACTAAATGAAAATTATTTCTGTGCATTAATAGCATCAGACACCAAGTTACTTGTTTTTGATCTGTGCATTTATAAATTTATTCTGAATTTGTAAATTGTTCTTTTTTAAAAAAAATGGTAGCAGAGACACAGTTGTAGACAAAATGCAGGTTGTCGCACAATACTCTTACAAATGAAAGAGTGTCACCAGGGGCTCTGAGTACCGTAGAAGCTGTGTGACTGAAGCAGCAGCAGGAATTAACTGAGTTTTCTGTATCTTCCTTTTCTTCTGCCTGTCCTGTGATAGATGTGGTAGTGAGGAGTGGAAATCTCAGAAGACAGACAAAGCTAGAAGAAAGATAAGCTTAAGCCTTAGAAAATCAGCAGGCCCTTTCTCTTCTTTTAACATTTTGAATAAGCACTGTTGAATGTAGACACGGTCTCTTAGTCCATGCCTAGGGAATATTTCAAATAATCATCTTCAGCAACAATCAGGGTCACATTAAGACCGTCATAGACCCTCCTTCCATACAAAATATTATTAAAATTACGCTTTGTAGGCCGGGCGCGGTGGCTCACGCCTGTAATCCTAGCACTCTGGGAGGCCGAGGCGGTCAGATTGCTCAAGGTCAGGAGTTCTAAACCAGCCTGCGCGACCCCGTCTCTACTGTAAATACAAAGAAATTAATTGGCCAACTAATATATATAGAAAAAATTAGCCGGGCATGGTGGCGCATGCCTGTAGTCCCAGCTACTCGGGAGGCTGAGGCAGGAGGATCGCTTGAGCCCAGGAGTTTAAGGTTGCTTTGAGCGAGGCTGACGCCATGGCACTCACTCTAGCCTGGGCAAAAAAGCGAGACTCTGTCTCAAAAAAAAAAAGAAATTACGCTTCGTGACTATTAGCATGAAGATAAATACACTCATATACTAAAACATTCCTAGAAGTTCAATTTTTTTCTTCTGATTTTAAAAGAAATTAAAGCATTTTCTTGGGCCCCAAAGTATGTGAGCGTAGGCCCTGTGCTGACTATGCGTGGTAGATAAGTTGGTTGTGGCAGTAATAAGAGGATTTTAAAAATTGTATTCATCAAGATTGAACAATGTAGTGAGACCCTGTCGCTACAAAAAATAGGAAAATTAGCCAGGCATGGTGGTGCATGCCTGTAGTCCCAGCTACTTGGGAGGCTGAGGCAGGAGGATCGCTTGAGCCCAGGAGTTGGAGGCTGCTGTGAGCAAGGCTGACGCCACGGCACTCTAGCCCGGGGAACAGAGTGAGACTCCATCTATTTAAAAAAAAAAAAATCATCAAAGGAGATTCCTTGTATCTCAGGTAGCTGACAAATTCTTCTTTTAAATGTTTTTTTTTTTTGTTTTTTAATTGAAAATTCTGATGTATTGTTCTTCCATCCTGTTTATATGTTGGAAACAGCACGCCTTTTGTTGGGCAGTCAGTTTATCTCTTGCTCTGTTTTTATTTCCTTTTGCTCTTGGCTGCCTGTAGCATGCACGAGCCAATAATCCCCAGAGGAGCCAGGCAAGGCCCCAGTCAGCTCAAGAGAACGTGCAGCATTTTTGCATATGAAGATATCAAAGAGGTACATAAAAGGAGGTATCTCCTGCAGGTGAGTGGAGTAGCACTACTCAATGTTTTGTCATGTCCTTTAATCAGAAGATGTATTATTTTAAAACTGATATATGCCACGAAAATCCTCTATAGGATCCACATTATATATTATTTAGCGTGTTTCTTAGATTTGGTCATGTGATAGACAAACCCAGGTCACAAAGATACGTAACTCTGTATAATACGTCTCTCTCTTTTTTTAAACGCAGCCCAAAATTTGGGTGATATCCTTGTTTTCCATCTTTCCCTGTAGATATCCAAATCAACATTTTTAATTGTCTTTTAATATAAAAATTACATCCTTACTATAATTTCACAAAGTTACAATTTTATGATTATTTTTATCATTCAATTAAAATTTTTAGAGATAAACTGAGCAAAATAAGAAAACTCTGTTTATTGCATAGCTCAATTTGAAGGGCATCCATGACTCTGAAAATGTTTTTAATTCTTCAACATTGCAGAAATCTGTAGTGGAAAAGTGAGTAGAAGATCTTATCTCTGGACTTACGTTTTTTTTCTTAATGTTTTTCTCTCTGATCATTTCAGCCTATTGCTGTGGAAGTTTTCTCTGGAGACGGACGGAATTACCTCCTTGCATTTCAGAAAGGAATTAGAAATAAAGTCTATCAAAGGTCTCGTTTATCAGGAGCACTTTACATGTTATCATGGGACGAGATGGGAGGGGGAAACTATTCCCAGTCTAGCTAGTTTTTAAAAATCTTGAATTAGATCAGTAAGTCAAAATCTTTGAAGATGTTTGTTTTATTTTTGCCAATCTCATGACATATGATTCTTCTAACTTTTAAAATGATGCAATTCTGGCCGGGCACGGTGGCTCACGCCTGTAATCCTAGCTCTCTAGGAGGCTGAGGTGGGCGGATCGTTTGAGCTCAGGAGTTCGAGATCAGCCTGAGCAAGAGCGAGACGCTCATCTCTACTATAAATAGAAACAAATTAATTGGCCAACTAACATATATAGAAAAATTAGCCGGGCATGGTGGCGCATGCCTGTAGTCCCAGCTACTTGGGAGGCTGAGGCAGGAGGATCACTTGAGCCCAGGCAGTTTGAGGTTGCTGTGAGCTAGGCTGACGCCACGGCACTCACTCTAGCCTGGGCAGCAAAGTGAAACTCTGTCTCAAAAAAAAAAAAAAAAAATCTTAAAAAAATAAAATGATGCAATTCTATTTCAACATGCCATTTTTCTTCTTGGTAACTTATAGTAGAGATCATCAAAACTGCTTTTATCACTAAGTCCTGTGTCTGTAAATATAAAAGGATGATGAAACTATAAAATAGGTTTCCTTGCTATTGACAAAAATGACACCAATGCTATTCCTTGCTATTGAATGCAGGGATTGAGTTCCCATAGAAATTACATTACCATAAGACTCTTTTCTGGCCTTGGAAGAGGAGAAGTTGGATATCTTCATTCTTGAAAAAGCAGAGTAGCCAAATAAAGCAGTTAGTCTAATCTAAGCATATTTTATCTTTGTAAATTATATATATTTTTTTTAAATTTGTTTTTGTTTTTGAGACAGAGTCTCGCTTTATTGCCCAGGCTAGAGTGAGTGCCGTGGCGTCAGCCTAGCTCACAGCAACCTCAAACTACTGGGCTCAAGCAATCCTGCTGCCTCAGCCTCCCGGGTAGCTGGGACTACAGGCATGCACCACCATGCCCGGCTAATTTTTTCTATATATATTAGTTGGCCAATTAATTTCTTTCTATTTTTAGTAGAGACGGGGTCTCGCTCTTGCCCAGGCTGGTTTAGAACTCCTGACCTTGAGCAATCCGCCCGCCTCAGCCTCCCAGAGTGCTAGGATTACAGGCGTGAGCCACCGCACCCGGCCTGTAAAGTATATTTAAAATATACCTTTTTTAAAAGAAAACCAGGACATATCCATGGTGCTTGAAGATGTTTCTATCGGGTCTGTGGATAATAAGGCTTTTCTGAACTGATGATAGAGATGAGAGGCATTCTCTTGTTCTCTGAAGGGTGGTGCAGGGAATTTATTATTTTTCTAAATTTCAAAATATTAAAGGGGTACAAATGTTTGTGTTACATGGATCACTTTTGTAATGCTTGAGTCCCGGCTATAAGTGTGCCCATCACCGGAATAGTGTTCATTGTATCATTAGGTAGGTTTTGTCCCTTCCCTCCTCCCGCCTGTCCCCTGCTTGATTTTCAATGAGTTTTACTTTCCTGTGTGCACATGTGTGCCCATCATTAGTTCCAGTTTAATAGAGAGTGTATATGGTGTTTGTTTTTCCATTCTTGAGATACTTAGGACAGTTTTCTGGAAGTTTTGTATTTCAAATTACTTCCATGAGGAGTATCTAATACACCATGCAACACTGCTTATCACTGCAGTACCACAGTAGTACCTGTGACCACCTGGGAAACGAGGGTGGTTCTTAAAAGACAGAGCCTGTGGGTACCGGTTGGTAATTCAGAACTCCTTTCACATATGGGAAGGGCTAAGGAAAGTCACCGCAATTCACTTATCTGATTTATTAATTTCTAAAGGTGATACTGTTTTCAACACTGGGAAATTATTTGTTTTTCATAATTAGAAGCTGCCACAAGGAAGATGAGTTTTGTTTTTCTCTTGAGAAATTTCAGTTGCCAAGATTAAGGTCTACATCCATTTCAGGAATTTTCCCATAGTTCTCTTTTGCCTTTAAGAATTTATATCGAGGCCGGGCGCCGTAGCTCATGCCTGTAATCCTAGCACTCTGGGAGGCCGAGGCGGGCGGATTGCTCAAGGTCAGGAGTTCGAAACCAGCCTGGGCAAGAGTGAGACCCTGTCTCTACTAAAAATAGAAAGAAATTAATTGGCCAACTAATATATAAAGAAAAAATTAGCCAGGCATGGTGGCGCGTGCCTGTAGTCCCAGCTACTCGGAAGGCTGAGGCAGCAGGACTGCTTGAGGCCTGGAGTTTGAGGTTGCTGTGAGCTAGGCTGACGCCATGGCACTCTAGCCCGGGCAACAAAGTGAGACTCTGTCTCAAAAAAAAGAATTTATATTGACATCATGAGCAACTCTGCAAGAGAGCTTAAAGCAGTGTCACATAAAGGTTCTATTTTGTATATGTCTTTATTTATATAGGAGTGTCTGTGTTCTATCTTTTGTTTAGCTGTCATCATCACTTACTGCCATGGGAATATCTAGCTGTTAATGACTCTTTAGGACTTCGTTAAGTTGACTCAATCCCTGCAAATCAGTGTTGCAATTCTTTTTCTTCTGGTAGTGTGGCAGCATATGGGAAAATTCAAAATAATACATTTTGCCGTAGGCCTTTATGTTTGGTTTTGGAAGTCAGCATCTTACTATATTTTTTATAACCAATAGTACTCTATTGGTTATAATTATTGTATATTCCCTTTGCCTGCTGTTTACTGGGTAATGAGAGGGTAGCTGCAACAGTGAAGATCTAAATGAATCATCGTCTCTTAAGCTTCCATTTAGATCCTGACTGAGATTTCATTTGCAATTCTATGCTATTTTAAAATTTTCCAGGTTTTTGGCTGTAGTGCCATCTCTAACCGACAGTTCGGAATCTGTATCTGGGCAGCGACCGAACACAAGTGTGGAGCAGGGGTAGGTGTTTGTTGCTTGTACATTACAATTTAATAATGGAATTAGTATAGTTTATACTGGACAGTATTATTTAACATTTTAATGACTGTTTCTCCCCCCTCCCACCCCGCCCGCCCCGTGGTTGCAGAAAATTTTGTCAAATCACCACTCACATTTTGATCAATTACCTTTTGGTTTTTTTTTTTAGGCAAGTGTATATTGCTGTGTGCATAATTGAGTTTATACACTCTAACTACACATTTTTATTCTGCTTCTTTCATTCAGTGTTATATTTAAATACTTCCTCCTGCCTTTAAAATTTCCTTCAGAAATAATTACTTTTATTGGCTACCTATTCACCGAATATATATAAAGCATTCTCTTATTTTGAGATATTTCATCTTTCCCAGGTTTTCTTATCATAATACTAGAAATGTAGTTCCTCATTATTTTGTTAGGGTGGAGTCCACTTATTAAAATAAAGGGTATTTAATCCTTTTTATATACAAAGCCAACTTGATAACCATAAAACTATACAAGTTTATATTCCACCATTAGTGGGTGGATAAATTTGCTTCCCTCAACAGATACTTGCCAGCTTTGTGCATTGATTTTTTTATTTTTCCTGATTTTATACAATGCTTTCTCATGTTTTAAATGTATATTTCTTTCATTATTAGTAAGCTTGAGCTCTGTGTATGTTGGTTAGACATTTTAAATCATCATTTGTAAATTGTCCGTATCCTTTGCCCATTTTTCCTTTGAGTTCCTATTATTAATTTCTATGGGGTTTTTCTGTAACAAAGCGTTACTGCCCTGCTTGTCAAATTTGCTACAAATTGCCCAGTTTTTTCCTCTTAAACTTCTCCTCTTACGTATTCAAACCTATAGTGGTTCCTTTGTGCTCTTTACTGCTGCTTTTCATCTTAGAAAGTCCTTCTGGATGATATAACCATTTCCAGAGTCCATAGACCCAGCTCCATTTGCATCACTCAGTCACTGGTAGTCACTTGTAATCCACCAGAAAGAAGCACTGCTTTGGAGCTGTAAATTTACTATTTCAGGCCGGGCGCGGTGGCTCAAGCCTGTAATCCTAGCTCTCTGGGAGGCCGAGGTGGGCGGATTGTTTGAGCTCAGGAGTTCGAGACCAGCCTGAGCAAGAGCGAGACCCCATCTCTACTATAAATAGAAAGAAATTAATTGGCCAACTAATATATATATAGAAAAAATTAGCCGGGCATGGTGGCACATGCCTGTAGTTCCAGCTACTTGGGAGGCTGAGGCAGCAGGATTGCTTGAGCCCAGGAGTTTGAGGTTGCTGTGAGCTAGGCTGACGCCACAGCACTCACTCTAGCCTGGGCAATAAAGTGAGACTCTGTCTCAAAAAAAAAAAAAAAAATTCACTATTTCAACACGCTACAAAATGACTTAAAAATTTACTAGGGATTCAATAATTTTTAAATAAAATTAGATTCCAGTCTGTGCATATCTAAATGCATTAAGTTTGTGTGTTTCTCTTTAAGTTGTTGCTTTTATTTTCCATTAGCCAAAGTTTAGCAAATACCAAATGCTAAATGTTTGCTTTTGTTAACCTCAGAAACATGTCCAGTTCCTAATCATTTGGGTTGTTATTAACAAAAATACAGGAAGTGAAAATTTTCCTAATGAGCCTTTTTTCTACTTGTAAGCAAATTGCTAGTGTTCCTGCCTAGGCGATCTTAGACTTGCTATTTCGTTGTTCTTGCTGCCTTTCCGCTGAGTTGGCAGTCCTTAAAGAACTTTTCAGAGCTCAGAGGCAAGAAATAGAAATTAATTTCCAACTTTCCAATCTTCTGTTTCAGTTGTCCCCTTTCTTATAAAGTTGAGAAATAATCATGGTTATTTTTCCTAAGAGAGTATCTTGCATGTTCAATTTGTCTGATTAAAAAAATGTACCTAGAAGTGGAAAGTAGTAGCTGTACTATTGAGCTGGATGTGTTTATGACCTAAGGCTTACAAATCTATTGATTTCCTTTCAGATAATAAAATATATAGCTAAATACTTTCTTCCTGATTCCATGACCAGTTATTAATTACCTATATTATAAAGCTGATAAACCTTAAATAGGATTTTATAACATTCTAAGAAAGTCTGTTATCCAAAAGAGTAGTGTGCAAGTTTTAAATGACCTAGACAGCAATGTGTTTACTGTCACAAAATATTCATATTTTCATTTATTCAGTCTCTTTTAAGAGGAGATGTACTATGTACAAAATATTGTATATTTCAGTTATTCCAATTAAATGTCTTTGAATCTGTTTACATAGGGATTATAGTAAAAAATTAGAAAGTTGGACTAGACCAGTGTTTTTCCAACTCTTTTGACCATGACCTACAGTAAGGAATACATACTAAATATCATCCCAAGACACACAAAGTCATAAGTAGTAAGACAAAATCCACAGAAAATACTTTACCTTACTCTATATGATGCCTTTTGATATTCTGTTTTCTTCAGTTCTGTTATTTCATATTTCAAATGCTGATTATAACCCACTGAACTGATTTTGTGACCCACTGATAGATCCTCTGTAGTTTGAAAAATTCCTGGTCCAGGTGACTTAAGTTTTCCAACCTGGTAATTGCTCAGATTTAAAGCTTATGTTGCTTATAATTTATTTCATCATGTATTGTTTTTTAGGTCTGGATTGCTTAGCACTTTGGTTGGAGAGAAATCTGTGACTCAGAGATGGGAGGTAAGCTTAATAAATACGTCCACTTCCTTAGTAATTTGCGGTTACGGTATAAGTCATACAAGTTAAAAGCACTTTAATAATAATCCATAAAATATATACCAGGGAGAAAATGTTTTCTTTTAAGGTAAAAAGTGTTTCATTTTTCTGAAATCTGTTAAAAAGAAACTGTCCTTTACCTCAGTTTGCGAATAAATGTTAAAAAGTGAATATGTTGGAAATGATTGATTGATAGTTCCAAAAATGAATCTTTTTCTCTTCTAAGAGAGGTGAAATCAGCAACTTCCAGTATTTGATGCACTTGAACACTTTGGCCGGCAGATCATATAACGATCTCATGCAGTACCCTGTCTTCCCCTGGATCCTTGCAGATTACGACTCAGAGGTAAATCTCAAGTCATTTTCCCTAAGTGGAACACGTTTTCAAAAATAATTTTAAAATACTGCAATTGCCTAAATATTTTATTTGCTTCGTAGTTTAATATTCTCAGTAGGCATAGACACTAATTTCAAAAAAGATGAAATGTTTTAGCTTGGATATATAAAAAGTTTGTATCATTGACCCACTTATTGGGTATTAGATATTAGTTCATAAAGTCTATTCAGTTTCCTTAAGTGCTGATTAATTTGCATCCATCGTTAGATACACCACATTTTATTAATCCACTCATGGATCGATGGGCACTTGGGTTGTTTCCACATAGAGATGAGCTTTTAAAATAATTTCCGGTAGACTGAAAGAGTCCATCTCATTTGGAAGTCGCTTGACTTGGTATAATGTTGTCTTTTAGAGGTGAATGAATTACTGGGCGCTCTGGTTTATACCACTTCCAGATCACCTCTAAGAAGAAAATGGTCAGAAGTGAAGTTGGAGGGAGACCGGGAAGGGGCAGGGAGTAGCGGGACGCAGAAAGTAGATTTGATTCTCCATTCATGGGAGTGGTGGAGGATAAGGATGAACTGGAGCCTTTGTCTGGACTTGGAAGCATTTTCCCTCTTGTCCCTCACCCCAGACCTGGATCGTGAGTGCTTTCCTTTTCTGTGAAACACATAATTTCCAAAGCAGCTGTCTTAAGACTGAGTCAGTTAACAAACTGATATGTGCCTGCCTGGAAAGTACAGGTACAGAGGGTGGTTTTGGAGTTCAGTTTTGCCGGTTTGACCCCACAGATCCCAGTGCATTATAAATAAATCATCATCGTCCGCTGCAGCCACTGTGTCTACGTTGG
Organism: Mirza zaza; assembly: GCA_008750895.1. Classification (NCBI taxonomy): domain Eukaryota; kingdom Metazoa; phylum Chordata; class Mammalia; order Primates; family Cheirogaleidae; genus Mirza; species Mirza zaza. Next base: position 41,374 of record VSMD01116881.1, on the reverse strand, counting down.
CAAGAATAGAGAGTTCAGGGCTCGGCGTGGTGGCTCATGCCTATAATCCTAGCACTCTGGGAGGCCAAGGCAGGCGGATTGCTCGAGGTCAGGAGTTCAAAACCAGCCTGAGCGAGACCCCGTCTCTACTAAAAATAGAAAGAAATTAATTGACCAACTAAAAATATATAGAGAAAAAATTAGCTGGGCATGGTGGTGCATGCCTGTAGTCCCAGCTACTCGGGAGGCTGAGGCAGGAGGATCGCTTGAGCCTAGGAGTTGGAGGTTGCTGTGAGCTAGGCTAACACCATGGCACTCACTCTAGCCTGGGCAACAAAGTGAGACTCTATCTCTAAAAAAAAAAAATAAAAAATAAAAAAGAGAGTTCAGGGTAACCTGAAATTGGGTTTCGTTTTGTATTTTAGGAGGTAGATCTTACTAATCCCAAGACATTTAGAAACTTGGCGAAGCCAATGGGAGCACAAACGGATGAACGACTGGCTCAGTATAAAAAGAGATATAAAGACTGGGAGGATCCCAATGGTAAGGACTTTTTCTGTCATTGGACTTTGTACCTAAGGTTCAAAAGTAACCAATTTACTTTATCTGACATTCCAATTTAGTTATCTGACATTCCCACATCCTTCCTCAAGTTGCTTATATGTCATTATATGTACATATGTTATATGTGCACATGTACAGGTTTTGCATGCCACCTTACGGCCATGCTTAGAAGTCATTTTTAGGTGGCTTGGCAGAGTTCTGGCAGAAAACCAAGCATGTCTGCCACGCATAGGGCAGAAATTTCCCGTCATAATCTGCCCCTCTCTCATCATATGCAGTCCAGGAACCACACTTTCATTTATCGACTCACTCTCAATGTTATTGAAGCACTTTTTGGAAATCCTTTACATTAAAAAAAAAAGAAAAGAAAAATGACTACCTTCTAAAGCTATATAATTTACTTATTTATTATGTTTAATGTTTATTGTCTTTTCCCCACAAACAGGCCAAACAAAGGAGAGAGAAAAAAAAAACCTAAGCCTAAGCTTATTGATATTCTTGTGTGGGCTCTTTTTGGTCCCTCTCTGCCAAGGAAAATAAATGATAAAAATACATAAAATTGCATAATATTCAGACAACGATTTAGAGAAAGATATAATTTCAAAGCCAGAACCTAATAAAAAGTAGCTGTAAGTCAATATTCTGCTTTAGTGGAAGGGTTAACTATTACAACAAGCTTCAAAACATGCAGCTGGGTCCAGGCACGGTTGCTCATGCCTGTAATCCTAGCACTCTGGGAGGCCGAGGCGGGAGGATCACTCAAGGTCAGGAGTTCGAAACCAGCCTGAGCAACAGCGAAACCCTATCTCTACTAAAAATAGAAAGAAATTAGCTGGATAACTAAAATATATAGAAAAAATTAGGCGGCCACGGTGGTGCATGCCTGTAGTCCCAGCTACTCGGGAGGCTGAGGCAGGAGGATCACTTAAGCCCAGGAGTTTGAGGTTGCTGTGAGCTAGGCTGACGCCATAGCACTCTGGCCCAGGCAGCAGAGTGAGACTGCGTCTCAAAAAAAAAAAAATGTAGTTGGTAGATGTGCTAACTTTGGGGGGAAAGGCTGTTGATTTATACTTACTTTACATTACTGCCAGATACATCCATGAAGGATACTGGTGTCGTCATGAAGCTTTCCTAGTGCATCGCCAGTGCTGACTGCATTTAGTGTCACAGTTATCACATATGCTAGCATTTTCAAGCCTATAAATTAATGCCAGTTTTATTTTTCATATTTTCTCGTTTTCAATGATGTTTAATTTTCTTGAACAGGAGAAACTCCTGCCTATCACTATGGGACCCACTACTCCTCTGCAATGATTGTAGCCTCGTACCTTGTCAGGATGGAGCCCTTCACACAGATATTCCTAAGGCTGCAGGTAAAACTTTACATTTGAAATTTTTCCATTTTATTCAAGCCTACTGTCTATTTAAAATGTCATGCTCTTGCCTTACAAGAAAGCCCTGTGAAGTTTTAGGGATAAAGTAGTCAAACATAATTAAAGTAGAATTTCACTGGACCAAAATGGATGAATAAACTAAAATTCACTTAAAACAAACAAATTGCCAGGCTCCTTTAGTTAGATAAGTGAGTGGCGTACACTTTTTAACCAGCCCTAAGTGCTTGAGTTCAACAAGTGTTTTTTTTTAACACAAGAGTGATGCCTTCGAACTCATCTGCTGTCTTCTTGATTATCATTGCTTTTCTCCACATTCTCTTTCATTCAGCAAATGTTCACTGCAGATCTACTATGTGGTAGGCACTCACTGTTCCAGGTGCTTGGAGAGACATCAGTGAATAAAGACAAAAGCCCTGGCTATGGAGCATATATGTAGTGGAGGGAGACAGCCAAGCATAGTAAATACGTAAATCACAAAGGGTTTTAGAGTGTGATAAAATCTATCAGAAAAATACAGTTCAAGGAGAGGGGGGCGGCAGGCTGCAGTTTTAAATAGAGTGGACGGAGCAGGTCTTCTGTGAACAGAAACTCCAAGGAGGTGAGGGGGTTGCTCCTGCAGAGATCTGGGGAAAGGGAGCTCCGAGTAGAGGGAGGAACCTGTGCAAGGGCCTTGAGGCAGGGCTGCGCCTGGCAGGTTTGAGGAGCAGCAAGGAGCCCAACACATCCAGAGTGGACTAAGGAGGGAAGTCGTAGGAGATGAAGGTCAGAAGGAAACAGGTCAGACTGGGGCAGGCGGTGGCAGCTGTTGTCTGGGCTTTGGCATTTTCCCACAGTGGATATCGTGAGACAAATACACCATTGTTCACTTAAAACACAGCATGGGGGGGGGGGGGTTGACTGAAGAAGGTGGGTAGTAGCAAAAGAAATCCCTTTTCTGTTTGAGTTTGTTTTATCAATCTGTAGCTTTCTGATCACCTTTCCAAATTCTCCACTTAATTCTCATTGATAATGAGAGCTTGGATGTCATGTTAATTGGTAAAAGTAGCCAAACATATATTAATATATAACTTGAATATTTCCAGCTGTAGATAGTTTATATTAGAATCTTAAGATGTCATCATTAAACTGTGCAAGAATTCATATTCGTTTATAGTCTTGCGCTCTCTATGAGAGCTAATATTTTTAGAAATATTCGTATTTGAATTTGATTATAAAACAAACACATTGAGAACCCTCTGTAAAGGAGTACCCCCAAAAGAGAATTAGATCAATTTTCTTTTTGTGATTATCTAAAATTTTACATGTTGAATGTTGGATAGTGGGGAATAGAACATGTCACCAGACATATTTGGGGTTTTCGAGCCCTTGAGCTTGACGGCAGCTGCGAGGTGGAAACGGTTCTCTGACAGGGAGGTGCCTTCTCCTTCTGCCCACAGGGCGGCCACTTCGACCTGGCGGACCGGATGTTCCACAGCGTGCGCGAGGCCTGGTACTCGGCGTCCAAGCACAACATGGCGGACGTGAAGGAACTTATTCCAGAATTTTTTTACTTACCAGAGTTCCTGTTCAATTCCAACAACTTCGATCTAGGTACGGTGAGCTCTGGCACTGTCTTAGGAACATTAGCCAGGAAAAGAGCAGTGGAAGTAAGTCACTTTTCTGAAGATTGTCCTCAGCACACGTTAACAAGAGAAGATCTCCTTGTAGTATCAGTTGCTGTCACATACATTGTGTAATGGGTGTGAGTGGTCACATATAAAAAGAAAAGCAAATTTATGCCCCCACAGAGCTGTTTCAAACTTAAGAGTCTGGTAGACATTCAAGAGTGGACACAGATTAGAGCTGATGTTCAGAATTTTGTTGCTTTGATGAGAAAAAGGCAAAGTGAAAATTTATGTGAATATTATTGCTATTGAAAACCATAGTAGCCAAGAGTGGTGTATCTAGATATTTCAGGCCGGGCGCGGCGGCTCACGCCTGTAATCCTAGCACTCTGGGAGGCCGAGGCGGGAGGATTGCTTGAGGTCAGGAGTTTGAGACCAGCCTGAGCAAGAGTGTGAGACCCCATCTCTACTAAAATAGAAAAAATTAGCCAGGTGTGGTGCTGCATGCCTATAGTCTCAGCTACTTGGGACGCTGAGGCAGGAGGACCGTGTTAGCTCAGGGATTTGAGGTTCCAGTGAGCTAGGCTGATGCCACTGTACTCTAGCCAGGGCGACAGAGCAAGTCTCTGTCTAAAAAAAAAAAAGAGAGATTTTTTCATATATTGTTTTAACCTCATGCATTGCCTGAGGCAGCCTGTGTTAATATGCTAATGTCTTTTAAAATTAAAATTTAAGAATAACTTTAAATCTTTTTAAAAAAAAAAAAAAAATCCTGGGAGGATCCTATTTTCTAGAAAAACAGGACCAAATCAGCATTTACAAAAAGGAGAAAAATTTCATTGGTACTTTTTTTTAATATTATCTGGCAGCTAGAGGAAGTAGATTTGACTTTGGTTACAGTTTCTTGGAACACATTTTGCCGATCTGTGCTTCTGAGTATTTGTTTTATAGCATATCGTAATTCCATTGTTTCCACTTCAAAATATTCCTTCCAGGTATTGTTCTGTTTTTATGTTTTTTCTCATACCTCATATTTTCTGCTGTTTTTGAGAGTTCAGAATATAAATCATTACTATACTGACTCCAAATTTTCATTAACATACAATTTAAGGAAATATTCATATCCTATACATTTGAGTGATTTTTCTTTTTAAAATTTTCTAGAAATAATTTTTATTTATTTGATTGTCCCATCAGTAGCCCTAACTGTGAAATGGAATTCGATGGGAAAGATAACAAGACTCTCTCAACAGCCCCAGCAAAAGTCCTGAAACTGAGTCTCATTAACTCCTGCTGGGCCCGGAGCTTGCCCTTGACCAGTTGACAGACCCAACTTGTAGAGCTTAGAGTCAGAGAAAGGGATGGTTTCCCCAAAGGAATAAAATAGGTGCTCAGCAAGCAGAATCACTAACTGGGTGCTGAAGCATTTGAGTATGGGTGCACATTAGTGTTTTCTTATGCTCACTTATAATTCACCTTTGGATAATGTTGCCTTCTTCTTTAAGAACATCACTTTCAAAGGACAAATATGGACAGGTGCAGAAAGAGATACCCCCAATCTTCCAGAAACACTGGCTCGGTTATGATAATCCATGTTGCAAAGGTGTTCCTGCCAGACCGCTTACAAACCCAACCAAACAATCTACTTTTAAAATAAGTAACTAAAAGAAGGGTCATATATCTTTGTCAGGTTCACCTTCGTAACAAGTCGTCTTCTCTCCTTGAAATCACATACTTTAAAAAACACTATTTACATATAAAAGCTGAAACAATAAAACTTTTCTGAGAAAACATAGAAGTAAATCTTTATGACCTTGAATTTGATAATGGATGTCTTAGACATATCAATAGCAACAAAAGATAAATTAGACTTTATCAAAATTAAAAACTATGTATCTAAGGACATTATTAAGAAAGTAAAAAGATAGTATATAGAATGGAAGAAAATATTTACAAATGATATATGTGATAAGGGTCTAGTATCCAGAATATGAACAACTGTTATAATTCAACAACAAGAAGACAAACAGCCCAACTGAAAAATGGGGAAAGGGGCTGGGTGTGGTGGCTCAAACCTGTGATCCCAGCACTTTGGGAGGCAGAGGCAGGAGGAATTTGTACTGTTTCTATCATTAATAAAGTCATGGCTTCTTGTTGGATTAAAAAAATTATATTACATAAGTATTCAGGGATAATAGCAAATTTTTGAAAAGTATTAATATTTATTACCTGCTTATTAAAAAATTAGGACTAGAGAGCATTTCAGGGGGGTTGGAACAAGGCTGTGAAGTGTGTGGTTGGGGGGAAGGGTTGCAGGACTTGATTTATTTTTATCTCAAGTCATATGGTAATTTTTACAACCAAGTCAAGACATTCCTCTAACAATAAACTGATATTTGTATTACTTAATATCTAATATCACATTGTAAAGAGCCCATCAAATAACAATGATGAAGACAAGATTGTGTATAAAGGAAATATTTCTGTTGGCTTTCATTTCGAATTGGCTTTGTGTCCCTAAAATGTGAACAAGTGCACTTCTTTGTGAAAATTTCCAATTCAGCTGTTTATCTAACCAACTGCTGGCAAGCTAGTGAGTCAGCATTGTTGTTTATAGAGTCATTTTCTATAATAATGATCTGATTTGTACCTGTGAAAACTCTGTAAGCCACAGTGACTTTTTGGTGTATTCCAACAAAAAAAAAGAATGTTTCTTTAGATGCCAGCCCAATTTAATATAACATTTTGTTGTTGATAGATTTCATAGCCAATGGTTTCTGTAATGTTTTAGAGGTTATCTAGCTATGACTTAAAGTAACAGTTTATGTGAAATAAATATTTATGTACTTTTTTTTTTTTTTTTTTTTTGAGGGTCTTGCTCTGTCACCCAGGCTGCAGTGCAGTGGCACAATCACAGCTCATTGCAACCTTGAATTCCATCCTCCTACCTCAGCCTCACAAGTACCTAGGAGGGCAGACACATGCTACTATGCCTGGCTAATTTTTTTATTTTTTTGTAGAGGGGTCTTGTTATGTTTCCCAGACTGGTCTCGAACTTGTGGCCTCAAGCAATCTTTCTGCTTTGGCCTCCCAAAGTGCTGGGATTATCGATGTGAGCCACTGTACCCACCCAGCCTTCTTTTGTACTTTTTTCACAACATGGTGTTTTTTGGTTTTGTCACATAGCACCATAGTCTTTCCAAATATTTTTTCTGTTAAGTGATGAATTAACAGCAAAAAAATTATATTGTTTCAGACTTCATTTTTGTTTTGGTGAGAATCCTTACTGTAAAAATATATGCCAGTTTTGCAGAGCTCTCTTGAGAGCATTTCAGATTAGGAAATATAAGAAATCTCATGAATTACAAATATCTCCAGAAGACTGTGTCCAGAAGACTCAAAACAGTGGCCCAAAATGTTCCATTGAAAAGGGGTCCTGCAGTCAAATTAAATTTGAGACATTTTTTTATGTCTAATGTCTTTCTAAGAGAAGGGCAGTGCACTTTAGTATGTTTGAACCTCCGAGCAGTCTTGCAGGAAAGAAGCATGTTTAGCTTTGTATAACTCGGCGTTTCCCAAAGAGACTTGGTAGTGAGGGCCCTCAGTTGTGTTGACCCTTAGTAAATGTCCCTGAAGGAGCACTTAGGAGCGGTCTGGGTAGATGCCAGAGGACATGGTCTCAGAGGGTCCTTTCTAGTGGTAACATCTTACAGTTCTGGTAACGATCTTACCCGCTATTCCTCCGTCACTTTAATATCAAAATATCCCATTCTTTCATTTTTTTTTGTCTTAATGTGTCCGATTGCGTAGGCTGTAAACAAAATGGCACCAAGCTTGGCGACGTCATCCTTCCACCCTGGGCAAAAGGGGACCCGCGAGAGTTCATCAGAGTCCACCGAGAGGTAATGGGAGCACGCTTCGCAGTTTAAGTTGGATGTCATTGGGTCGTTGATCGCAATACAGAGGGCCTTGAGCAGTGTATCACCTGTTCATTCAGGTCACTAAGAGAGCAGTTCCTCCTTATTTGTATGTTTCAAGACCCTTAAAGGATGTCTGAAACCATGAATAGTGCTGAACCTCATGTACACTATGCTTTGCCTATACATACATACCTATGAGAGTTTAATGTATAAATTAGGCACAGTAAGAGATTAACAACAATAATAATAAATAGAACCATTACAGCCATATGCTGCAATAAAAACTATGTGAATACGGTGGTCCCTCTCTCTTCCTCAGAATACTGCAATATTTTCGGACCGTGGTTGACCACAGGTAACTGAAACTACAGAAAGCAAAACCATGGAAAACAATACTACTGTGTTGTCTTTATGATTTTTAGTTACTTTAGTTCCTGTTGATCACTGGCCAAGTTTCTTGTACTTTCTGAGCAAGTAATAAATCTCAGCCCGTGACTAAACCTGTGCTTTGAAATCGCAGGCTCTGGAGTGTGATTATGTGAGTGCACATCTACATGAGTGGATCGACTTAATCTTTGGGTATAAACAGCAAGGCCCCGCCGCGGTGGAGGCTGTGAATGTCTTCCACCACCTTTTCTATGAAGGTCAGGTGGATATCTACAACATAAACGACCCACTGAAGGAGACGGCCACCATCGGGTTTATCAATAACTTTGGTCAGATCCCTAAACAGGTATGGATGGTTTTTTCTTGTCATCAGTGTACTTGTATTTCGTTTTGCAAATTTTGTAATATTACTTCTGGAAGGTAGATGATGTATAATAAATAGGGTTAGATTAAGTTAATGAAGAACCATAAATACACCACCTAGTAGGTTGGAGAGATTCCCAGATGATTGCTTTTTTTTCTCATTTTCACAGTTCAGATAAATAGAAATTTTGTCACTTAAAGAAAATTTTCACTCATAGACTAGTGTAGGGTATACCTTCTTATACATGCATAAGACCTAACACCAAGGGGTCTTGTAGGTGACAGTGTGTGCAGAGGTGGCTTTTCCTCTAGGAGCCAGGGGGAGCCACTTCTGATTTTAGCCAGGGAAACAACATGGTCATAGTTCAGCTTTAAAAGTTCATTCTGGGCCGGGGGTGGTGGCTCACACCTGTAATCCTAGCACTCTGGGAGGCCGAGGCGGGAGGATTGCTCAAGGTCAGGAGTTCAAGACCAGCCTGAACAAAGAGTGAGACCCCGTCTCTACTAAAAAAAAAAATAGAAATTAATTGGCCAGCTAAAAATATATATAAAAAAATTAGCCAGGCATGGTGGCGCATGCCTGTAGTCCCAGCTACTCGGGAGGCTGAGGCAGGAGAATCGCTTGAGCCCAGGAGTTGGAGGTTGCTGTGAGCAAGGCTGACGCCATGGCACTCACTCTAGCCCAGGCAACAGAGTGAGACTCTGTCTCAAAAAAAAAAAAAAAAAAAAGTTCATTCTGACCTCAGTGTGTGTCTCTGTCTCTCTCTCTCACTCACATACAACATGCACGCAGACTCTGTAGGGCAAGCAATTTGGGAGCAGATGACCACTTATTATATACAGCTGTTGTAGTTTAGGGAACACACGGTGCTAGCAGTTGGGTTAGATGACTGACTGACACAGGTGTGGTGAGCATCGTGCTGTGAGGGCGCGTGCCACAGGGGTGCCGAGCAGGACACGCAGTAGCTGCTCTCCCACCATCTAGGACTTGGAGAGGAAGACCCAGACGTAAGCCCCTTAGCACCCAGATGCTGTGGATCCCTGCTTCACGTTCAGTGATGAGCAAACCTCCATGAAGAGACGCCATCCCTTCTGTCACCCCTCTCTGATCCCCATGGCCCGGGTTGGGGTTGCGGGAGGGAGGGAGGAAGGGAGGAAGCGAGGGAGGGAGGGAGGGAGGGAGGGACGCAGGGATGCACCAGGAGTAACCACTTGGCACAGCCTGGAAGAGGCAGGCTTTGCAGAACCGGTCAGACCACATGCCCTTCTCAAGCACCAGTGGCTGCACACTTCAGCCCTGGCTGTCTTGTCTGTTCCTCCTCTAGATGTTTCTCCTGGACACCCTTTTTGTAGGTTAACCAACTCCGAGGTTTCCAGGGTTGACGCTTGAAAACACGTGGAACAATGGCAAGTCTCTGTACATGGAAAAGCCATGACAGACAGCTGACCAGCGTCTAACTGCACCATGCACAATGCAGTCTGATCCCCCAATAAAGAAAACGTGTTTGTTTTTAAAGCAGAATACTTTTTAAACTCTACTCACAGTTAAAGAATCTTAGTTATACCTTTATTTACTTAAATCTTTCCATTTTCCCAAGTTGCAAGGTTAGGAGCCATGTTTCAGGCCCCGTGGGAAACAGACATTCTGAGCAAAAAAATAAAGACACTTGCACTGTTGCAATACTACTACTTTGGAGTATTTTTGTACTACTTTGGAGTATAAGAGGCCAGTGGTCTGGGAAACCTGGATTAGATGCCACTGTATTTCTAGAACATTTTTATGAGTAATAAAGAGTACTTTCAAGTAGAGCCTAAAATATGTAGATTTCATGGTCACTGTATCCATGCATCTTTATTTACTTGCCATCTGACACCCTGCTGTATCCCTAGGTCTCATATGAAAGTTCTTCAGTAAATGTTCGTTCATGAGCATGCTGTAAAATGTGTGTTTACAGAACACTGATCCTGTGCCCCAATTATGTAGATAAAATAGGAGCAAAACATTTAATGTATGTATGTCTTCCTTTATACAAACCATTTTTTCTGTTTCTTTTCCCCTGGAAACTCAGAATATCTGATTCACAAAGTGTGATAATATTGATTCATCTTAAAAATCATTGCATCTAAGGTTTTTCAGATATTCTCCTCAAATACTAATTTTCCAACAGAAACTACTATATGCCTGTTTCGAAGATCTATAATAGTCGACAAATAATATTAAATGTAGATTAATATTTTTAATCTTGTAGAAATACTGACTGAAGATACATAAGATGTTTATTTTTTTTTCCTTTATAACAAAGCAAAGTGAAAACAGGGTAATCATGTTCACACTTCCACCAAATTAGTAATAGCTAAAAGACACCAAAGTGATGCTGCTAAATCACATAAAGTTCACCTTGAAACCAGAAATAATCTGATTACAGATTATTTAATCTGATTGCAGATTATTGAACGCCTGCCTGCCTTTCATCGCACAGAATGGTATTAGGCTATAAATATTTTATTATATATATATATATATGCCACAATTTGTTTATTCATCCCTTGATGGGTGTCTGGGCTGTTTCTGCCCAATTGGTTGATTTTTAAACATCATTGAAAGATGATTGTCAGTCGGCTGTAATTTGAATAAGTTTCAAGGAAAGTTATTAAGAAGTCATCGTAGAACATAACAGTAGCCCAAGCTGTAGTATCAGTCCTGTCCCTACTTACTAAGGTGTGGGTTCTCCGGCAACCTTCTTAGCCTCTTTGAATTTCTTTTCTTAGCTATAAAATTGGGGGTAACACAGTACCTAATGGTGGTTATGAAGCTTAAGCGAAACAAGGCCCTCATTCATGCCTGGCATATAAAAGGACCTAGTAAATGTTCTCTTTCGTTATAAAGCGTGTCATCTTCTTTTGTACCAGTTATTTAAAAAACCTCATCCACCGAAGAGAGTGAGGAGTCGCCTCAACGGAGACAACGCGGGCATCTCTGTCCTGCCGGGATCCACAAGCGACAAGATCTTTTTTCATCATCTAGACAATCTGAGGCCTTCTCTAACACCTGTAAAAGGTAAGATGATGGGAAACAAACTTTTGATGGGATTATTTAATAATCCTAGTTTAGCAGTAACAAATTTGCTTTTTCACAGTAGTATAATTTGTATAGTAAGTACTATATGTTTTGTGTTAAACCACTAAATACTTGTTAGTATTCTTTTTTTTCCTTTTTCTTCTGTTTTGTGTTGTTTTTTTTTTTTTGGCCTGTTGGATTTTGCTTCAGGAAGAACCAAACAGTTTTCTGGTTAAGGCAGTCAGAACTCTAAAATATCAGAATCTCACCACTTTATATGTAGAAAAACATTTGTCCTCATTTTTCATTTATGCATATGTGTATTCTGCCTATCGGAAATAGCAATAAGAGGACATATTCTTAATATGCCATTAAAAAGACATCTTTCTTTTATCTAATGCTCTAATGAGATAACTAGAAGCATTTTTGCAAGTAGTTGTTTTCATCCTTAGAATGAAAAAATGTTTTGCAAAATCTTAAAAGTTGTTACTTAAGAAAATCCAAGCATCAGAGCATCAAAGTCTGGCTGATGGGGTTGGCTGCCATACTGTGCCATCACCTCATTACGAGCCTTGCTCTGTGCCAGCTTCAGTCGCTCCCCAGAGACTGTTCTGGAGGACTGGCGTGGTCAGCAGAGTTCTGGTGTGGAGCAAGGAGTCTGTGCTGTTTGGGGAACATCGTGGCCTGCCTTCAGGAGGTCTGAGGGCGGCTGTAACTTGGGAGGTGATGAAGACAGAGACTGATGGACGGTCTGTGTCCCTGTGACATTCTAGGGAGCCTCCCAGATGACTCTTTTTCGTCCTAGGGATGCAAAATGTCTAGAAACAGGAAGGCTGGAGGGAAGCCCTGCAGAGGACCTGGCAGGGCCAGCATCCTGCCCAGGAGGTCTTGTAGGAGACTCCAAGGCCAACCTCTATCTCTAAGATCATTTTGTCTTGCTGTGGGTGTCAGGATGCTTGATTGCTAGGAATATACATGAGATTACCGTGTCATCCCGCATGGGACAACGAGGTTAGCTTTCCCTGTTCCTGTCTTAATGTCATCATTTGTTTCTTCATAGAGCTCAAAGAGCCCGTGGGACAGATAGTATGTACAGACAAAGGCATCCTCGCAGTGGAACAGAACAAGGTTCTCATCCCACCCACCTGGAACAAAACTTTCGCCTGGGGCTACGCAGACCTCAGCTGCAGACTGGGAACCTACGAGTCAGACAAGGTTTGCGTTATTTCTTGCGTGCTTGCTGAATCTAGTTCTTCCGTGGCCTGGATGGTCCTGGTTAATGGGGGTGGGGAGAACCCAGGACAAGGGCCTATGGCAGGCGTCCTCAAACTACGGCCCACGGGCCACATGTGGGTGTTTTTGCCCATTTGTTTTTTTTTTTTACTTCAAAATAAAATATGTGCAGTGTGCATAGGAATTTGTTCGTAGTTTTTTTAAAACTATAGTCCGGCCCTCAAGCGGTCTGAGAGACAGTGAACTGGCCCCCTGTTTAAAAAGTTTGAGGACCCCTGGCTATTCAGCTGTTCCTCCACAGCCCAGAGGAAAGGAGAGCCTCGCTGCGTGAGATCAGGATAGAGGAGCTAGTGGAAAAGTCACGTTTCCTGCAGAACAAGCCCCTTCTGGAAAGTTATGTGACAGGGGCTGGCAGTTCCCTGCCCACTCAAAGAATCCCTCAAGAGATCCTAGCCAGCAAGGTGCCCAATATTTCTGCCAACCAGAATAGCCTCCTTTTGGAGAGCTACCATCTGGCCCACTTTTCATCTTAGTCGTCTAAACAAGCTGACAAAAAAACCTGTCACCCCACCCCACAAGAAGCAGCAGCAACTGTTTCGAGTCCCATCAGTGTCTCTTAGGCGATATGTAATGACCCTTGAGTGCCCTGTGTTTGCCCTGCGACAGTCCCCTCCCAAGTGCGGGATGGGTAGAATCCGCACAGTCGGTAGTGATGCACGTTACACACGGTTCCGTTCGGTTGATGTTCCCCTTACACTGCGGCGGTCACGCTCGCTTTCTACATTCCGGCTGCTACAGAACACACATCCTGTTACCAGATTATCCCCTGCATCTTATGCAGCATCACACAATTTGCAAATCGCATTCCCAAACTGGAGAACCCGGAGACCCTCGTTGGTTTGGAAGCCGTGAGAGTAGTTCAGGGTGAGCTTCAGTGGATATGATGCTAAAATGAACCAGCCCAGGATAGGAGCCGGTATTCGCCCACACGGACGTCCTTCCCCTTCACTCGGCTTTGCTCCTCGAGTTTTAGAGGTTCGTGGCACCTGAGGGCCTGTGTGTCCCACACCTGTTCTATTTCACAGGCCGTGACCGTTTACGAATGTTTGTCTGAGTGGGGCCAGATCCTCTGCGCCATCTGCCCCAACCCCAAGCTGGTCATCACAGGCGGCACGAGCACAGTCGTGTGCGTGTGGGAGATGGGCACCTCCAAAGAGAAGGCCAAGACGCTGACGCTCAAACAGGTACGGAGCGTGCGCTTTCCGCGAGGGTGGACGTGGTCCATCTTGGCCTCCCGTGCTCTATGGGAACTGGAAAGCTTCCTTAGTGCTTCTTCTGGGGTTTGCTGAGCACCGAAGTTGTAAGCCAGCTCTATGGAAAAGCAAGCATATTCTTCTACCAGGGCCGGTGGCCCATTCTAAATACTCAGGAACTGCTAGCAATAATCTGAACCTTTTTCTTCAGAATACTTACTTATTTTCACACACTGCCATTTATCTGGGTCCTGTTTCTCTCCATATTCCAGCAAAAGAGGAGAGTCCTTATTCTAGTTTGAAGAAGGAATCCCCCTCGGGCACAAATGTGCAGGCATCTCTCTCGTTGAGAAGCAGGACTTCTGCACAGTGACACGCCAGGGCCATGTTTTCCCTTTATCTTTCTAGGAATGTGCACTGTAACCATGCGGTTCTCACAGTCTGCATTAAAAAAAAAAAAATCATCCACTGTGGCTCCTTACAGTGGAATAAACCGAAGTTCGTGGCATAAAAGAATACAGAGTTCAAATTCTGTATTTTGGGGCCCTGTAATGAACATACACTTCCAGATAGAGATGGGATGAAGAAACCCAAGCCGGGTTGCGGTTGTCACTCCCCATCCTTCTGAGAGCCTGGCCCCAGACCAGGAAAGAAGTAATGGGGAAGTAGAAGAGAATATTCCAGAATAGCCCAGACTTCTCTCTTCCCCCCGTAGGCTGAGGCAAGGGCAGTCAGCAGCAGCAGGGGGAAGGACCTGCCCCTGACTTCCCAGACACCCCTGCTCAGGGCCCCCCCGCTGCCCAGGGTCCCCCGCTGCCCAGGGTCCCCCGCTGCCCAGGGTCCCCCGCTGCCCAGCACGCGCGCCGTGGTTTCCCGACGCTTCTGGGAGCTGCGGGAGTGACCGCCGCACCTTGTCATGGCGGTCGGTCGGCCGGCCCGACTGTTTTCTGCTCTTACTTGCAGGCCCTGCTTGGCCACACGGACAGCGTCACCTGCACCACAGCGTCCCTGGCCTATCACATCATCGTCAGCGGGTCCCGCGACCGCACCTGCATCATCTGGGATTTGAACAAGCTGTCGTTTTTGACCCAGCTCCGGGGCCACCGGGCCCCAGTCTCCGCTCTTTGCATCAATGAGTTGACGGTAAGCGGCATGAACCGCGCGCTGGGTTTGTGTTCAGGAAAAAAAAAACAAGCGGTTCTGGCCGAACTCGATAGACAGTGGCTCTGAGTGTCTTCTGCGTTGATCCACCTACAGAGCCATTTGACGCTAAAACGCGTTCGCTGCTGCGTACTTTAAAGAGAAAGCAAAATTCGGTTAAAGTAAAACAAAGCATTCTAGCATACGCTTTTTTTTAAAAACAAGGAATTGCAGGGTTTGTTAATAAGAATGTTAGAAATCCGTTGATATATTCAATGAAGCGTATTCAGATGATTCGTTTATTGCGTGAAGTGAAAAGAGGAACAGCGTGGGTGCCCAAACGAGAGAAAGATTGTTAACAGAGCTATTTGCAAAATAGACCCTCTCCCCACCCCAGTGTTATCAAAGGATGTTATCTCTTCTCGGAAGTAAATCTTGCATGTATAAATAAATAAAATAAGGCAGAATAAAATGAATGCACTGGCCTAGGAGCACCCCACACAGACGGAGCCCACCTGGCGTGGACAAGAGGAGCACTCGTTATTACTAAGACGAGCCGGTGAGCAGGGGAGCTTACGGGCGGGCTTACGAAGACCCAGGCCGCCGTACCCAAGCGCAGGTTGTCACGTTAGAACGTAGACGATGCCTTCGCCTGCAGACCGGCCTTGGGAGTCAACAGGAATCGCCCTCACCCTCATCACTTCTTAGCTGTACACACCCATCCCCCCTACCCCAACCCCTACCCGGGGCCCTCCCTGTGACACAGAGTGGTTCTTCCCACGTCACTGCGTGGCGTTCGTGTCGTCACCCAACACAGGCAGCTTTCCTTCTGAAGGCTGCTGCCACGTTTCTGATTTCTGTCAGAAGATAACTAAGTGTCATGCATGTAGTTGGGTATTTTGTAGCCATGCAAAGAAAAGGGAAAATGAAGTCCAGTCCTAGTGACTGGCACTGAGAGTATCTAACTGGTCATAGTAGGAATAGTGGGAGTTGAGAAGCGTGGGAGACATGCAGGGGTAGTAGAGTCAGCTCGGTGTTTGGTGTATTTGAAAGGTTTGCGAAGTTTTCAGAACGACACTTGGGGTTGGTCCTTCAAAGGTTTGCGCTTTACAAAAATGTGGGTGCCACGGAGCCACCCTGATCCAGGGTTACTCGGAGTCAAATGCTTGATCCCATTGTTAGAGCACTTTGTTTTGAAGTTGTTAAATCCAGAGAATTGTATTTATAGTCAGTTGATAGTTGAGCCAGTATGCACCCATTGTATTGCAATGGTTGGTTACTTCAAGTACCTACAGAAGCAATTTTTTTCTTTTTAAGCTGCTTTTGTAATCTCTTAGTAACTCTCGAAAAGATTTCTGTTTCTGTCATGTTTCTCCACGCAGTATCAAGCCAGCTTTCCTTCAGTTTGTATTTTGGACCAAAGCTACTTTGCAGCTGCCCTTCAGTGATAATTCTCGTGGCTTAGCCCTCACCACCGCAGGACCTGCGCTAATGCACTCTAATTGAGCCCCCCTTCCCCCGCCACCCCGAGTAGGACGGAGTGGCCGTCTCTTGCCTCTTGCTGAGACTAAAGACGCCAATTAAAACCCAGCTGCTGACACTCATCGCCAGAGCTGGTTCAGTGACCAGCACAGAGGTAGACAGACATAGCAATGCTTTGCTGAGTACTGTTTTTGTTTGGGTTCTGGTTTAGTTGTGGCCATCTTGGTACAAGGAGGTGGGGATGGGACAAGAAGCAGCAGCAGGACCAGCAGGGATGGGGCAGCGCGGGTGTGGTTGGAACCAGCCCAGTCTTTCTCCTGTCTGATCATCACCCTTTCCTACCTTAATTCTTGCACTGCTGCTACCGTCCGGCGTTCAGTCCTCCCTCTGCTTTGGCTGGCCATCCTCAGATTTCTCATGTGTCTCCTGACTGTACCGAACTCCACCAGGTGTCTGCTCAGGCTGGTTCCCACGGTGGCACCCAGGCTATCTCGGGGGGGGGGGAGGCAGGCACGGTGCGGTGTGTAAGCTTTGGGGCTAGAGAGTGCTGGCTTCACATCCTGACCCTGATACGAAGCAAATCACTGCAGCTCTTTCGCTTTCACCGTTCAAAGCAGGGCTGGTGATAACTGACCTCCCAAGCTTGTTTTCAGGGTTGGCCTGGACTGTCCACCACAGTAACTGGTGCGCTGTAGTAGATGCGTCAGAAAGCACCTTACTGCCCTTAGCAGCGGTGAGTTGCGTTCTCATCAGGCCCGACAGAGTCCAGCCTGGAGAATTTGAGAAGAAAAGCTTGTTCTTTTCCGTCTTTAGAAACTCATGAAAATGTGAGTTATCAGCTGAGGGAGTCTGAGGGTTTATTAAGTTTGAAAAGAGGCGACCCACGTACCAGTCTTCTTCCGTTTTCCCACATCCCTCCACCCCTATTGTGAGTACAAATTTTAAAAGAGGATATTACAGTGTTGCCAAGATTTTCATCATTGCATTTACTGAAGAGAGAAAAACAAGTATATCTGAAAATGTTCTCTCCTATCCCGTAGCTTTGGTGTTTGGACTCTTTTTTTTTTTTGTAAAAGTAGGTAGATTCCTGCCTCTAAATGAAAGGTATAAATAGATTTCGTTAACCACAGGAGGAAGAAGGAGCGGTTCATCCTCTCCTCAGATTGCAGATAGTTCTGTTGTGGAATCCGACCTTGCTCAGCAGTCTGTCGGGGACATAAACCTACCTTCAGTCTCCCTCGGCAATCCCAGCAGCCACAGTGTCCAGTCAGCTCTAAATTCTTTTGTTTGTTTTGAGACAGAGTCTCACTCTGTTGCCCCGGGCTAGAGTGCCGTGGTGTCAGCCTCGCTCACAGCAACCTCCAACTCCTGGCCTCAGGCGATCCTCCTGCCTCAGCCTCCCGGGTAGCTGGGACTACAGGCATGCGCCACCATGCCCGGCTAATTTTTTCTCCATATTTTTAGTTGGCCAATTAATTCGTTTCTATTTTTAGTAGAGACAGGGTCTCGCTCTTGCTCAGGCTGGTTTCGAACTCCTGACCCTGAGCGATCCTCCTGCCTCAGCCTCCCAGAATGCTAGGATGACAGGTGTGAGCCACCGCGCCCGGCCCAGCTCTGAATTCTTAAAGAAGCCTCTGTTCAGGGTATTTTTAACTCAGCAAGCACCGCATCACAGGCTGCCTCGGAAATGGCCCCGCTGGCCACCAGTCTAAGGACAGAGAGGTTTTTTGAGATTCCGGCAAAGGATTTAATTAGTTTTTGAGACCAGAATCTAGCATGAAGGGAGCCAAGAGGACGCAGAGTTTTTCTTTGTCTCCTCAGGGGGACATCGTGTCATGCGCCGGCACCTACATCCACGTGTGGAGCATCAACGGCAACCCCGTCATGAGTGTGAACACGTTCACGGGTGGCAGCCAGCACATCGTGTGCTGCTGCGTGTCGGAGATGAACGAGTGGGACACTCAGAACGTCATAGTGACCGGGCACTCCGACGGCGTGGTTCGGGTGAGCGAGTCGAGACCAAAACCTGTTAGGGCGTTTGTTGCCCCAGCTTACCTGGAACTTGTAGCTTGTCCACAGTTTGAGGACACCTGGACAGGTGTGAATGTTGTTTAGCAAACTCTTGCTCCAGTTGGCCGCGGCATCGTCAGACATGAGGAATGTCAGTGGCTTTGGCCTCTTTTCTTCCTATGAAGTAGATCTGTGAGTGCTAACCCTAACCCTGACCAGCTGACGGCTTGACACAAGAAGGCCACTTAAACCTGAGTCCCACATCAGCCAGGGATCGCTGAGAATGCGACCTGTGTCAAGTGTTGGGTGTCCGGCCTGTCACATGGCTTCTTGGGGAAAACAGGGCAGGCAGGCGCGTTCTCCTCTGTACGGAGAATCATAGGCTTGAACGCGCTTCCGGGGCCCGTTCCCTGCTGGGATCCCGGGGGGTTTCACCTGGAAGCTGGACACAGTGTGTCCTTCCCTTAGATTCCTCTGCAGAAAATGAAATCAGCAGAGTATTTGCCTTCATAGGCTACTCAAACGTTTGAGGTTTTCCTATCTCTTGCACCTGTTTTTCTTTAATGGCGTTCTCTATAAAAGCCAGGAGCAGCTGATCGCCACCCTGCTCAGTCCTGGTCCCGTACTGAGAGACCATGAGGCTGTGAGGCCACCCCCACACCACACCTTGTGCACCAGATGGAGCACGCACACACGCAAGCACACGCCAGCACACGCCCCACCCCATCCCACCCCAGAGCCTGCTTTCCCGAGAGCAGTGTTGCAGATTGCCAAACCTGTGAAGCGTTATATCCTAAAAAACCCCCATAAGGCAAGCGCTTGCTTGGGCATTCTGCCTGCTGTATGCCTTCCTGAAGACCTACAGTATATGCTGGTGTATGTAGTGCTCTGGAAGGTTTTTGTAGGAAACAAGTTGAACCATGATTTTAAACTTATTTGACCACGATCTTTCCCCTCTGCTTTGAAAGAGCTGTTCCATGTAGGCAGTCCCCTGACACACTTTCCAAGGTACGGGGAAATTCAGTTATACCCAGTAACAGAAATGAAGTTATCTATTTAACCCTGAGAGCGCATCTCCAACCAGTACCATCTAAATTGTTTCCTTAATCTGTTTCTTAACTTATTTTCGTACTTACTTTCTCATTTTCGTACTTACTTAAATGTAGTTTTGGAGAATGGAATTCTTGCAAGTTCCTGAAACACCAGCTCCCGAGCCTGTTGAAGTCCTAGAAGCGCAGGAAGACTGTCCAGAAGCACAAATAGGTACTCGACTCTCTCTTAAAAACCGCTCAGTCGTTTTCGTATTTCGTTTTCTTTTACATCGCTGTGGACGAACTCACACCAAACAATACAAACAGAGCCCGAGGCTGGGCACTGCCCGCAGAGGCGTGACCGCGGCCTGTCGGGTAAATTCCTCTGGGCAGACGTGCGAGGCTTTCCCTGGTCTGCCGGGCAACGTTCAGCGTGGGGTAGTGTCTCGTGGACTCCACCTTCCATGCTAAATACAGCACCAGCTTCCCGGGGTACCAGAGCCTTGGGCTCTCACTCCTGAAAACACGGAGCAGATCTGGAGGGCAGCGTGGGGTGAGCTAGCCCAGCGCTCTGCCCCAGTCCCGCGTCAGCCCTGCCCACCTCACGGCCACCGCACGCAGCACAGGTGGCAGGGCGGAGTCGGGCCTGTAGACTGGTCTCAGAGCCAGACCAGAGTCCCCCTTTATAGTGCCCACCCCAGGCCTGCTCGAGGAGGGCTCGAAGGCAGCTAACGTGGGAAGGCCGGCACGGGGAGGGCCGAGGGCACATGGCGGGACTCTCGGTCGGAGGGGCCGGCCTGCGCGGGGAGCACTGGCCGCGTGGCGCTGGCATATCTGTGGATCGTCTAGGGAGCTGAGGATGAGGCAGGTGTTAGCCAGATCATGAAAGATGAAATGCCAATGCCAACGTAAGGCTTTGGGCCAAAGTATTCCCTGAATTCTTCCGGAACGTCTACCTTTTTTTTTATTTTTTGCTATCTGTGCTCTACCCCAAACATGCTGGCATTTTCTTTTTCCTTTTCTGTTCTCCTTAGATTAAAATGCAGCGCTTGCCGAGGCTGGTAACTGGTGGGGAAAATACACCTCCAGAGCAGAGCCGGGGCTAGCCAGGGCGGGTCTGTGTTCTCTAATCCTCCCCGTGCCTCCTCCCCCAGGGCAGGAAGCCCAAGACGAGGACAGCAGCGACTCGGACGCGGAGGAGCCAAGTGCCAGCCAGGAGCCCCGGGACACCCCGAGCCAGCCGGGCAGCGCCAGCCACCGGCCCCGGGCGGCCTCCTGCCGCGCCGCGGCCGCCTGGTACACCGATAGCGGCTCCGACGACTCGAGGCGCTGGTCGGACCAGCTCAGCCTGGACGAGAAGGATGGCTTCATATTTGTCAACTACTCGGAGGGCCAGGCCAGAGCCCACCTGCAGGGCCCCCTTAGCCACCCCCACCCCACCCCCGCCGAGGTGCGGAGTTACAGCAGATTGAAGCCTGGTAACTTGAAGTCCGGTATTCATCTCTTGCTCCCTTCTGAGTGGAGTGGGGGGGTGGGGTGGCGGATGGTGGCAGTGGGGTCCAGCTCTCGGGGCCCGTCCCTGACACACTCTGTGACCTGGGCCACCCACACACGACGGCCTTGAAGTTTCTTCTCGTGTGAGGTAGACCTAGAGGCTCTGCCGTACAACGATGCGTGCAATGCACTGGGCGTTTGCTTTTTTTTTAATTTCTATCCTAATTTGTGCAATGGGCTTTTTCTTAACCAAAAAAAACCCAAAATCCTCAAACCAAAACTGCATTCATTTGCAAATCTTGAAATCATGAAAGTTTCTGAAAATAGCCAAGTTATTCACTACAAATAAACGAAGCTGGCCGAGCGCGGTGGTTCACGCCTGT
This sequence comes from Mirza zaza, assembly GCA_008750895.1. Lineage (NCBI taxonomy): Eukaryota > Metazoa > Chordata > Mammalia > Primates > Cheirogaleidae > Mirza > Mirza zaza. The sequence goes on along the minus strand of VSMD01116881.1, from coordinate 20,079 downwards.
AATCCGAGCACTCTGGGAGGCCAAGGCGGGAAGATCGCTCAAGGTCAGGAGTTGGAGACCAGCCTGAGCAAGAGCGAGACCCCCGTCTCTGCTAAAAATAGGAACAAATTAATTGGCCAGCTAAAAACATATATAGAAAAAATCAGCCGGGCATGGTGGCGCGTGCCTGTAGTCCCAGCTACCCGGGAGGCTGAGGCAGGAGGATCGCCTGAGCCCAGGAGTTTGAGGTTGTTGTGAGCTAGGATGATGCCACGGCACTCTAGCCCAGGCAACAGAGTGAGACTCTGTCTCAACAAAAAAAGAGAGATCTCTTGAGGCCAGGAGGTAAAGAACAGCCTGGGCAACACAGTGAGACCCATCTCTGAAAAATAAAGCTGCGTTAGCGGGTATCTTTGCCCAGCGTAGAACTAGAGTGACAGTCTTCGGCAGGAGAAACTGCACGCATTCTTGCACTCAAAGGGTCCCTTTTTCTTTAGTTTGTCTTTTCTAATGAGACATTCTCCAGCCTGGCCAGTGATTAATGTTCAGCTCGATTGCTTTACCCTCAAAAGGCAGCAGCTGCTGGAGCTGGACCCACTGCTGTCACCGTATGTTGAGGTTCCCTAGCTCTTAAGGCCACCGTGTTAAGGTACAGTTTACCCCATGCCGGCTTTCCTGGATTCAGAATCTCCCACCCTCCGCTCCTCCGCCCCCAGGGTACCGGTGGGAGCGGCAGCTGGTGTTCCGGAGCAAGCTGACCATGCACACGGCCTTCGACCGCAAGGACAACGCGCACCCCGCCGAGGTCACCGCCCTGGCCATCTCCAAGTGAGTGTCAGCCTCTCCCTGGCTCCCCGTCCCGCCCGAGTCGTCACCTGTTTAGCCGAGGGGCACACACTGCTGCCCCCGTCTTGGGGGAAAGCAGATTTCATTTGCATTATTGTCAGTGCCAAAGAAATGGATCTAGGCCCGGCTCGGTGGCTCACGCCTGTCATCCCAGCACTCTGGGAGGCCGAGGCGGGAGGATCGCTCGAGGTCAGGAGTTTGAAACCAGCCTGAGCAAGACCGAGACCCCGTGTCTACTATAAATTAATTGGTCAACTAATATATATAGAAAAAATTAGCCGGGCAAGGTGGCGCATGCCTGTAGTCCCAGCTACTCGGGAGGAGGCTGAGGCAGGAGGATCGCTTGAGCCCAGGAGTTGGAGGTTGCTGTGAGCGAGGCTGACGCCACGGCACTCACTCTAGCCTGGGCAACAAATCGAGACTCTGTCTCAAAAGAAAAAAAAAAGAAATGAATCTAAAGAAGAAACCTAACAGTGAATAGATTGTAATTCTGAATTTAAAAAAAAAAAAGTTGCCTTCTCTGTTCTTCAATGATGCACAGCAAGGTTTGGTCCAGAGAGAGTTGAACCGGAAGTGTAAGTTCTGGCTCGGTCCTGTGCGTGTTCGTGTCCATACTTCCCTGAGGGAAGCACGGGGGTCTCCTCCCCCCCGCCACACACACACACACCCAGGAATAACCCCGGAGGCCTCGGGTGCACGCAATGCCTGCCGCGCGGTGACCCCTCTGCCCCGTCTCCTGCAGGGACCACAGCAGGATCCTCGTGGGCGACAGCCGGGGCCGGGTCTTCAGCTGGTCCGTGAGCGACCAGCCGGGCCGCTCTGCCGCCGACCACTGGGTGAAGGACGAAGGCGGCGACAGCTGCTCAGGCTGCTCGGTGAGGTTTTCGCTCACGGAGAGGCGGCACCACTGCAGGAACTGCGGTCAGCTCTTCTGCCAGAAGTAAGACCACGGTCCACATTTGCGTGAACGGCATCCCTGTGAAATGTGTGTCTAGAAACACTGTAGGCGCGTTTTCAAGTTTCCTGTGCACCCTTCGCAAGCCACACCCTTTCCTCAGGCGTTTATGCTTTCAAGAGCACGTGTTGCCCCTGTGGACGTCACGTGGTGTTCTGTGTGTGTTTCAGCTGTACGTTTCAACTTAACATACCCTCTTTACTCTTGTATAACTTTTTTTACTCAGTATTGTGTTTGAGATCCATTCATTCAGGTAACTATGCTGCTGGTATATTCGTTTTTAACTATTACCAGTTATTATATGGCTATATCAGAATTTATTTCCCTTTTGATGACATCTTAAGGTTGTTTTATTCTCCCCCCCATATTTTATCAGTATTGTAAATAATGCTGCAGTGCACACCCTTATAAATGCCCTTCTATTAATAACACACAGGCGGGGTTTCTCTAGAGGTGATACAATGGAATTGATAAAACATAGACTTATTCTTGACCCTAACTAGATCTTGCCAGATTACTCTCCGAAATAGTACTGATAGTTTATCTCCAACAAGGTACGAAAGCTCTTTTAAGTTCTTAGCGATGGTTGCTACTGCCAAACTTTCTCACTTTTGCCAATCTGATAGCTTAAGAAATAGTGCTGTTGTTTTAACTTGCAATGCTAGCAAGGTTGGACACTTATTGGCTATATGGACTTCCTCTTGGATTGCTTTGCCCATTTTCCCTTGGTTGTTCCTGTCTTTTTTTTTTCCTTGAGGAGTTCTTTATATATTCTGGGCTCTATTCCCTTGTCAATCATACGTCTTTCAGATTATCTTCTGCCAGTCTGTGGCTCATGTTTTAACTTTGCATATGTTTTTTTCTGCCATGCAGGTTTTCAAATTTGATGTGGTCACATTTATTACTCCTTATGATTTTTGCTATTTTGTGCCTTAAGAAATACCTTCCCTGTCCTAAGATCATAAAGACAACTTGTTTATTGTCTTTTAAATTTCCAAAGGTTTATTTTTCACATTTGGGCCTTTAATTCATTTGGAATGAATTGTTACAGGGTGTGGCGTGAGGCAGGGATCCCTCTCTCCCCCTGTGAAAAGGCAAAAGGCAGCTGTCCATCAGCGCTGACCTGGATGTCTCCTCTGTTGGCACTGCGGTCCCAGATGTGCACGCACAGTTGTCGCTTTCCCTGCCAGGCAGCAGGAGAGATGCCACAGGCAGTGCTCTTGGGGACACTTGCACAGAAAACACATCACTCTCAAATCGCACCGTCGCTCTCGAGGCAGTTGCCGAGCCTTTGTCGGCAGCGTTGGCTTACTGGTGAAGGGATGGTCTTTGGGTTTGCACGGGCCAAATGCTCCCTGGGCTACTACCATGTTTCCCCGAAAATAAGACAGGGTCTTACGTTTATATTCCTCAAGAAGACACCCTAGGGCTTATTTTCAGGGGATGTGTTAATTTTTTTTAAGTGCAGTACAACAATCTACATTGATTCAAATAGAGTGAAGTCGTTGTCTTTTGGAACATCATCCTCACTCTCCAGACCCCGAATCCCATCCTGGATGTCTTGTGACTCTGTTTCCTTTAGAGCCACCAGCCCTGATCTCTTGTGTTGAGCACTAGAGCTCTCACGGGGCGGATGAGAAGGGCTGCTCGTGTTCTTTCCCGCTCCACAACGACACGCATGGGTTGTGCAGATGCGCTGCGCAGCCACGCCCACCACTAGGGCTGATTTTCATTGCCACGCCCATCACTAGGGCTGATTTTCAGGGTAGGGCTTCTATTGTGCACATGCTTAGACATTCTGCCGGGGCTTATTTCATGAGTAGGGCTTATTTTCGGGGAAACACGGTACTCTCTGTCGTGTTGCCTCAGGCAGGTTGCCGAACCTCTCTGAGCTTCAGTTTCTTCATCTGACATCTCATGATCGTGAGGCCTCTCCTTGTAGAAGTGTCGAGAGAATTAAGTGAGGTCACGTGCACGAGTGCCGCAAAGCGCCCAGTACGGAGGAGGTGTTCTCTGAAAGGTGTTATGATCATTGACTTTTTTTTCCTTGCACCTCTCCTCCCGGGCAGTCTGATTCGAGACGAGGTAGCCAGACTGTTGCTGCCAGCTGTTCCCGACGGGAACTTCGTGAGGCTGGCAGGGGGGGCCCCCCCGTCTTGTCGCTCTGTGCTTCGAGAGGTCCGCTCTGTAAAACCTGGTGACCCGGTCGTCTCCAAGAGTCTGCACCCCGGTTTGCATGCTGGCACACGTCTGCTCTTCGAAATGTTTGACTTTCAAAGTATCTAGGGAGTTCTTTTTTTTTTTTTTTTTTTTTGAGACAGAGTTTCACTTTTATTGCCCAGGCTAGAGTGAGTGCCGTGGCGTCAGCCTAGCTCACAGCAACCTCAAACTCCTGGGCTCAAGCAATCCTGCTGCCTCAGCCTCCCGAGTAGCTGGGACTACAGGCATGTGCCACCATGCCCAGCTAATTTTTTCTATATATATTTTAGTTGGCCAATTAATTTCTTTCTATTTATAGTAGAGATGGGGTCTCGCTGTTGCTCAGGCTGGTCTCGAACTCCTGAGCTCAAACGATCCGCCCACCTCGGCCTCCCAGAGAGCTAGGATTACAGGCGTGAGCCACCGCGCCCGGCCTTCTAGGGAGTTCTTGAAATTATCTGCTACTACCAGATGTTGCGTGGAGGCCCCGTTGGGAACGCTGACCCCCAGCGGCTGCGCCGATACAGCAGCGTGGACGGGAGCCCCGTGCAGGCACACGCGGCCCTACGCACCCTCGCCACGCCCAAGGGTTCCAGAAAGTCCAGTAACTGCCCTTTAAACCCCGCAAGCTTGGAGCACTTAATTTATTCTCTGAACACGTGTATTGGTAGACTGATGGAGTAAATGTATGTATCTCCATTTCAGTCCTGTGAAAATCCAAGTGATTCCGTGCCATGACCTGCTTTGTTCCAGGAATGGGAACTCCGAGTGCTTTCAAAGAGTGTGAACATCTCTTCAGTACAGTCCACTTCAAGCAGTTCTAGAAAACGAGGCCGGGTGCGGTGGCTCATGCCTGCAATCCCAGCATTTTAGGAGGCCGAGGCGGGGGAGGATTGCTTGAGGCCAGGAGTTTGAGATCAGCCTGGGCAACGTAGCAAGACCCCATCTCCACAAAAAAATTTAAAAAATAAAAAATTTGCTGGGTATGGTGGTAGACACCTGTAGCCCCAACTGCTCAGGAGGCTGAGGCAGGATGATCGCTTGACCCCAGGAATTCAAGGTTACAGTGAGCTATGATGGCACCACTGCACTGCAGTCTGGACAGCCGAGTGAGAGACGCTGTCTCCAAAAACAAAAAGGAAATGAGGGCATTTGGACCAGACAAAAAAAACGCCAAACTACCTGTTTAAGAAATAATTGGCAAGCGAATTAATCAAAACATTTAAAAGCACAAATGGATTTGATTAGTGATCAAACTTTCTTTTCAAATGGGCAATGAGTCTTCTAATTTCCGAGGGAAAAAAAAATGTCAAGCTCCAAGTAAAGACATTGACATGCCTCCCAAGTTTATAGGCCATGAGAAACAATGTTGCCTCACACACGGGTGTTCAGACTCCCTGGCTTCATTGCGTAGGAAAACCTTAACTCTGTTGTTTTGTTTCTGTTTTTTTTTTTTTGTTTAATTCTGCTCAAAGAAATAGCCTCCCTGGCTTAACACTACTTTTCTTCATAGACTAAAACAAATACAGCATTCCCGTTAGTCCCTGGTCAACCACGAGACAAACCAGTGTGGCCTGTTGGCATTATACTGCAAGCTTTCCATTCCATCATTGCTGTTTCTGTCTGTGAAGGCCTACAACTAATTGATTCTTCCCTTTCCTTCAGGTGCAGTCGATTTCAATCTGAAATCAAACGCTTGAAAATATCCTCCCCTGTGCGTGTTTGCCAGAACTGCTATTACAACTTACAGCATGAGAGGGGTTCGGAAGACGGGCCTCGAAATTGCTGAAGACTCAGCAAGCTGATTGGAGAACCACGGTCTGTAGACCCCTTCCCGGTTCCCCGTGGCAGCCTGCGAGGCGTCGGAAACAATCTCCGTTTACACATCTCTTCAGTACCGCGCGTTTGAAGCGTTGAATTCAAAAGGGATCATTGAATAAAACGGGTGTAGAGTACAGTAAAGGGGCAGACGCCGTTCAGGCAAACAGCACAAGAAGAACACGAGGTGGTTCCTAGGAGCAACATTTTCGACATCCAGTTCTCCCTGATAACCATAGCTGTCTCCAAGAGAAAAATCTTCACTTATTAACTGTCTCTTTCTTGCATCTCATTTTTATAGAGCTACTTATCCTTATTTGGAAAAACCAACAACCACCAAAAAAAAAAGGCTTTTAGAAAATGGTTGTAAATCTGACTTCTTTGCAATTAACTATATATATATTGTAAATAGGTATAAAGGCCTTTTTTTTTTTTCTTTCTAAATAAGGACTTAACTGCCTGTCACACGAAACTTCAAACTAAACCAACTAACTCAGTGAAACTAACTTACGGTTTGTCTGACATCCCTCCCTTACCAATCAATTATGAATATGTTTCTTTAAATCCTCAGAGACATCATCTTGTAGTCTTTTTCTTTTCCTTTCAAACCCAGCCTGTGTGCCTGATGTCATTTCTTTGGAGTTGCCCACAGTGTCTCCACCTAAACTAGGCTAGTAACCAAAACAATGCGGACCTTCTTTAGGAAGCAGCGTGCGGGAGAACGGGAGTCCAGCCGTGAGATAAACGGGAAATACCTGGGTGTCTCACACCCGGCCACGCACCACCTCAGTGTTGTTCTGATGTAGCAAGGCCCCTTTTAAATGTGTACGTGGACTGCTGTTTGTTCAGAGCGTACCTGCTTAGCATTGCGTAAAGGTTTTGGTCAGGTGACCCACGGAGCGCAGGAGACAGCCCTGCCTCAGCTAATGGAAATATATTTGCATGTAACCCCAAATTAGCTTCTCTTGCATAGAACACGATAAGTATGTGTCTTTGGCGACACTGATGTTCTAATATATCTTATTTTCAAAAAAGGTTAAAAAAAAAGTGTACAGAATTAACATATAAAAAAACTTTGTTGTAAAACTGGATCATGTCGGAACTGCTTAAACTTAACCTTTACCATTTAATGTCATCTACCTGAAAACAGTGAGATTTATACTGTATCAATGTCTATTTTTTTGTTTTTGCTATGAATATAATTACAGTATTTTAATATTTAGTTATTTAATTTGTTCTACTAGTTGGATACAGAACACACAAACCCAGGGGGATTGAAGCTGGAGGGCTAAGGGGGATTAGTTTAGTTTACAGAAAAGAGGCTCCGGTGGTGGGATCTTTTTAAATGTGTGTTGTGTACAAATATATATTATATATATATATAAAGCAAATGAAACAGTTAATCTAGATTTTAACATTTTCAGATACTTAGTGATAATATTATGAACAATTCTAAAAGCCCTGTGATTTGAAAAATGTAGGATCATTAATGGCCCAAGGAAGGCAGGACAAGCCCTCACACCTCATGGGGAGGTACCACGCAAAGGACAGCGGCTTTGGCTTTTCCAACTTTTCATCTTCAGGCCCTGGTAAGAGGCACATTTATGCACTAAAATGCACATATATGCACACGCATTCAAAAACAGGCATTCGGTACAATCGTGATCTTGTACCTTACTGGGCTGAAACCAGCTTAAGAACAAATTTGTTCTTCCTGATAACTAGGTCTCCAAGAGAAAAATACAAAGGCTGCTTTAGTGCCTTAATGCTTACTAAATTTAAATCTTTATTTACTTAGGTTTGAGCCTACAGTCTATTTATGATTACATATTAGAATCGATTAAAACACTTCCAATTTCTAAAAGTTCGAATATACTTGTTAATAAAAGGATTATTGGCATTACTACTTTAACTTGAAGAAAAGTTGTGTTCTGTTTTCCTTTCTGTGTCTTTCCCCCCCGCCCCCCATCACCATCTGACTTGACTTCTAGTAAGTGATGCTGATGTTGGACAGCTGCAGAAATTGTGCTATCACGTAATTGCGGGCTTGGCCCCGTCTGGCCCTAGACGCCCCCGTAGCAGTGTTATTCTACACTTTTTAAAAGACGCGTCCTTTTGTCCATGAGCCATGTTTACCCCCACCCCCTACCCCGTACCCGATGGCAGAGGTGTTCTTTTAAGACTTGAACCTATGAATGTGTGTATGTAGTTACTTAAAGGTTATTCCTCTTTGTAATATGAGATTCTAAGGGATAAATACTTTTCAACTTTCCGACACAACTTCGGTAACCAGAAGGTGAAAGCCAAAACCCTCACGATAGTATTTCCTCTGGCAGCTGGTACTGTGGGCAACTTTTGTTCAATCGGGTTTTCTGTCTTTTGGGTCTTTCTATTTATTTGGTTTTGGGGTTTTTGTTTTTTTGGTTTTCTTGCTTCTATAATGGAGAAATCACAGAATCGCTCACAGATACATACCTAAACTAATTGTTTCTCTGGATATCTTCCTGTGTTCCATGTAAATTTATTTCCCAACACACATTCTCAACGTGTACATCTTCCTTTGTGTGGTCCATATTCTTTCTCTGAGAGTACCTCACAGGGCTCCTGCCTGATCTTTGTAGTTTGTCTGTCTATCCTTCCATCCATTTCATCCATGTTACCCTAACATCCATGTGTAGTGTGCAACTATAATGTCATGCCTTTGAAGAGGAGAAGAGCTGCCCCATAGCAGCCATCCGTCTGGATAATAGCAAAACACTCTAGAATAAGTTATTTTGCACTTTCTTATGTATAAAGTTGGTAGAAACTTATTTTTGCTTTGTATCATTTAAATACATTTTGTTTTGGTAAATGAACTGTGTATAAAATATTTATGCCGTTAAAACTGTTTTTAGAAAGTATTTTTAATTTCAGCAAGTTTGGTTACTTGTTGCATGACTATTAACACAGCTGACTTTTTGTGTCAGTGCAATGTATATTTTTTGTCTTGTTATTAACTTGTAAGCCCTAGTATTGGCCAATTGTTTGTACAGCAAAGAAGTAAATTGAAGATACTGGCTAAGACTGGATTGACTGTGGGCTTTTGTACTATATTGCAGAATTCAATATCTGTTTTTTGGTGGTTATGTAAAAGGCCTGAAGAATTACTATCCGGTGTGCAATCTGTGATATCTGAATGTTCATTGTGTATCTGTCTCTGATGCAAAAAGGTAGAGTAACACAATTACATGATTAAATGCAATAGTCCAGGTACTTAACTTTTTTCATTTCAAATAAATACCTACTATTTACCACCAAAAAAAATAAAAGGTTTTTAAATCAGTTATTTAGGTAAGGAAAAAAAACTGATTTGTATATAATTTGTACAGTTCTTTTCTACCTGTATGTCTTTTAGAAGCACCTGCTTAAGATTGCAGCGATGTTGGCTATGAGGGTTCTAGTTCCAATTCTAGTTTGACCCTTCCTTAAAAACCGGGCTGTCTGCTTTCTGAGCTTCCCAGTTGTGCCAGATTGCGGGGCTGAGTGTGCGTAGGTGGCAGTAGGGGGAAGCAAGTGGCTTCTGGAAGACAAGACCCTCAGATGTGACCTGTAGGAGACCTGCTGCATTGTTTTTGCATATTTATCCTGGGCCTTATTCCCTGTGCATCCTGTTGTGAAAAGCAAGCAACTGTGTGCGTGTGCGGTGTGTGTGTGTGCGCGTGCACAGCCCACCCCATCAGGGCTACTCCATTGTGTCCTGCCCCTCTTCTGGAAGTACACCAGCCACTGGTCTTTCCAGTTCAGCCTTCAGTCTGAGAGTGGTAGAATTCACAAATCCATTGTTGTTATTAGTAGCTTGTTTGGGTTTGGGGGTTTTGTTTTTTTTTTTTTAAAGCTGGTTTGGTTTTCAAATAGCCTTCCTGGTAAAGGAGGGTGTCGAAAACACTTTTTAAGTTTATTTAGGCTGTTCTGATGATTTTACTCTTCCTCTTTCTACAGATGCTTAAGTTCATTTGAGCTTGAACAGCAGATCCCCAAATGTGAGAACATTGGGCTTATTACACATTTTACCTCGGTGCAGCCCCACTGTTAGGCAGAAGATAAAGGACTGCCAAGAACTTAAAAAAAAAAAAAATAGCAATTTCTATAAAAATAAAAAATGAAGGGTAAGCAAGCCCAGGGCCGTTCCCATGTCATTAATGTGTTGTTACTCATAGTTCTAATGACCTTCAGAAGGACTACAGTCACATTGCAGAATTCTCAAACGCAGAAATTCAGAGTTTAAAAGGACAAACGTGCAAATGATGTTCGGTAAGTCCTTTTTCTGCCATTTGCTGCTTGTCTTCAACAAAATTCCCTCTCCATGCCTCACTTTCGCCCTTTAGAAGTGGCCCGGCATTGGCTTAGTCTCTTTGCTTTATGAATACTGTTTCCCCCACCCACTGCAAAGCTCTTTTATTATTTGTTGTTTCTTCAGACTTTTGCTAGAGATGGCACCAGGCCAAGCTACCACACTCGGAGACAGCGTGGTGTTTTGGAGGCAGTAAGACTGAGGCTGCCATTCTAACCAGCTGGGGTTTTAGGGAGCCTCTTGGCGGCGTTCTCTTTGCAGCAGGTTTTCCTGCTTAAATACCAGCTTGTTGAGGAGGGAGGGCCTAAGATACTGCTGCTTTAGACTTTTTGGTCTAGGACTCTTTGATGCATAAAAGTTTTCAAAGACCCCAAATAGATTTTGTTTATATAATCATTGTAACGGAAATTAAAACAGTTTTAAATATATATAAAACTCCTTTTAAAATAACAGTAAGACCATGATATATTAACATAAATTTCTTATTTCTATTTAAAAAATTTTCCAAACCTCAAAAAAAAAAAAAATTTAGGCAAGTGGATTTGTTTTACAATTTTGCAAATCTCTTGAACGTCTGGCTTAATAGATACAGGTGGATTCTCATAGATGATTCAGCATTCGGTCTGTTGTGATACTTTGTTTTGGTTGAAGCATCTGAAGAAAATCCACCCTCTCACAGGTATGTACTTGAAAAAAGGGAGACTGTTCAATAGCTTTTTCAGACAATTGTTCTTTGTAATTGTTTTGAGTTTAATAGTTTATCGCTTAAAGATTACTAAATAGAATCTGCAATTATACTGATGAAGATCCATTGGTCTGTCTTGCACTTTGAATGTATCTCTTACCCATCCACAATTTTATAACATCATGCATTATTTAGAAAATATTTTTTTAAATCCCAAGAAAAAAATCCCAAAAAAATCCCAATTCAAGCATCAGAGGCAGAAAAAAATACATATTGGTTCGCTGATATGGCACTACGACTACTGCAGGGTATGTAGATCTTCCAAATGTTGACGTATTTTATTACATAGTGTGATACCAAAAAATCACATTAGTATATGTGATATTTTAAAATACCACCAGCAGTCTCAGGAAATTCTAAGTCCTGATGGCAGATGCAAGTTCTTTAACAATTCTGATTTTTGTTTAAAACCTAAAATTTATCATTGGCAATAAATACTGCCTGCTGGTTTCTTTGAAGTGACAGGCCACTTTAATTTTCAAGAGCACTTTCGTCATGGGGCCATAGTTTGTCACCTGCTCTTTCAGTTACAAAGGTGTTCACAATCACACAAGAGCGTCTATTTGAGACAACCGCTGTACTTGAGTATGCAGGTGCCTTGTGGGCACCCCCCATTTCATGACACACTGCTTTAGGGTCAGGATTTAACAAAAGTAACAGTTTCTACTGCTTCTCCAAGGGCATTCTTAAGTCAACACTTTCTTTTTTTTTTTTTACTGCAATTGCCTGGTGTATAGTCCCTACTGCTAATAGTTTGGTGCCACTGTCTTAATTCCATACTGAGGTTCCAACAGTTTTACCCACCTGTGCTCTTTAGCCTCAGTGCAAAACATTAATGCAATGAAAAAGGCAAATAACATTTTAGTAGTAGTATAAAAATAAACTCTGAAAGGATCCCAGGATGCCTTGGGGTCTGGAAACCGGACTTGGAGAACCACTGGTCCAACGCAAAGATGCAGGAAATGAGGCTACTTAAATTGTGAAGTAGCATGCAGGGAGTCTAAGTTCTTGTTCTATTGCTCTCTGTGTGTGATCTTGAGCAAATGACCTTAACCTCTCCAAGTCTTGAGTTTCCTTATGTGAAAATCTGTATTACGATATCTGCCCACAAAGGAGTTATTATAAGGATTAGATCCAGAAATATATATAAATAGGCAAGGCAGTGCTTTACAAGTATGTTCTCAATACACTATAGTGTTAATTTGGAAATATGAACATAAAAGGGATGGTGCACTGAAACATTTTATGAAGGCCAAACGAAACCCACTGGCAGGGAGTTTGTCTTCAGACACGCAGGAGGCAGAATGTTACGATGGGAAGAGCTCTTGGAAGTCATTAAGCCCAAGGGTTCACAGTGGCGTCCGGCGTTCCCAAAGCCAGGCTCTTGGTAAGTGGAATTCACAGCTCTGCCCGCCAGCTTCTGGCTCCCAAGCCCCAGTGCTCTTTATAGGCAGCTCCCAATTTGTATTTTCTCATTTAGGTGACTGCAGGACAAGTGTACTTAGGAGGTTAACTCAGTGCCATGCATGCATAATCACGTCCTGCTTTATCAAGAACTTTAGCCTTGGCCTTCAGCTATCACACTTGCTGCATTCCAGTGCAGAGGACAGAGTCGTGTAAAAGAAAAACAACTTGTGTATGATCTTGCTTCTCAAGCACGACTGTAAATTTCAAACAAAATCTCTATCCTAAAAACACGCTATCTGTTCATACAAGGAAGCCACTCCTTTGCAAACTGACACTGGGAAAGTAACACCGTGGAGCAAAGGTTAAACACACTGTCTTTGGTGATAAACTTGAGGATCATTCAGTCTGGCTCTTCTGGCCAACATGGCAAGACTAAGGAGGAAACAGTTCTACTAAAGCAGTGTTATCACACGTGCTTGTGGTTCCAGTTCACGTCTAAGAATGTAGATGTGTTTCCTTGTAGAAGTTTCTGTGTTCAGCTGGGCCTTGAGGGAGATATAAAAATAACATACCTACCCTCTCCGAGAACTTGCTAACCTATAAACAAGAGGTTTGCCTTCATGTAGGTATTTGTAATTGAATTTTCAGGCAGTCTATTCCATTCCTTACTGTTTCTAATTCAGTAAGACCAATACTCATTTCCACAGCTTGTTTTAGCTCAGCAGTCTTCATTTTCATATCATTCTGTTATTTTATCACCTCATCTTTTATTGGACTCATATTCTCAGCAAGTTACACGATACAAAGCCTTCCCAGGAAATTGTCTTCTGTTGCCTGGGGTTTTCCTCTATTGGGTTCTTGGCCTTCTGCAAACTTCTTACCTACCTTTTGTTTAGATGTCTTGCCCTTGATTTTCCTCTTAACATTTTAATTATGAGTATATACCATGTTTCCCTGAAGATAAGACAGGGTCTTTATTTTTTCTCAAGACGACTCCCTAGGACTTATTTTCAGGGGATGTGTTATTTTCCCCTCAAAGCCTCAGCTTGCAGCACGCATAGGATGGCTGGGACCTGACGAGGGGTCAACCTTGTTGGTGGGGCTGCCCACACCTTTCCGGTCACCTCTGGGATAGTAGCTGTTATGATGGAGCAGATGGGAAGGGCTGCTCGTCGTCTTTCCCACTCCACAATGACATGCATGGGTTGTGCAGATGCACCGCGTAGCCACGCCTGTCACTAGGGCTGATTTTTGGGGTAGGGCTTCTATTGCACACATGCTTAGACATCCTGCTGGGGCTTATTTTATGGGGAGGGCTTATTTTCGGGGAAAACACGGTATTTGTATATGCTTATAGGGTACATGTGAGGTTTTGAGATGGGTATACAATGTATAATCTTTTATCGAATCTATATTAAGTTATACAATACAGAGCCTACGCGGGAAATTGTCTTCTTGTCCCTGGGGTGTTCCCCTTCTGGGTTCTCAGTAATCAGGGTAATGGGGTACCCGTCACCTCAGATATTTATCCTTTCTGTGTGATAGGATCCAATTCTACTCTGAGTTAAAGTGTACCCTAACTTACTGTTGATTATATTATAGATATATTAGATAGTTCATTCCATCTAATTAACTATATTTTTGCACCCATTAACCATCCCCACTCTATCCCCCTTGCTCCCCACTACCCTCCGCAGCCTCTGGTAACCACCATTCTACTGTCTCTGTGAGACCAACTGTTTCAACGTTTAGTTCCTACACAGGAGTGAGGGCATGTGAAATTTCCTGTGCCTGGCTTATTTCACTTGACAGTGTTCTCCAGTTCCCTCCGTGTTGTTGCAAATGGCAAGGTTTCATTCTTTTTATCGCTGAATAGTATTCTGTTGTGTATGTGGGCCATATTTTCTTTATCCATTCTTTTAGATGTGGATGCTCCTGCCCAGACTTTCTATTTGGTGTGATATACTACTGAGTGAATTCTCCTTAAGGCCGTCCCCACCCTTACTTTTAGGATTGTTGTGATTTTTGTCCATCCGGCTTTGCCTCCCATATTTGACTCTCCACGCGGCAGCAACAGTGAGCCTGGCACGATGCCAGATCGTGTCACACCCTGCAGGGCTTTTCTCGCTGCTTCCACACCAGGCCTGTGCCCTCTGCCAGCAAATGTACCAACCCAGGTGTACTCCTCTTCCTCCATCACCTTTAGGTCTTTCCTCAGATGTCACCTTCTAAGTGATGCCTTACCTGACCAACCTACAATATTTACAACCGCAGTTCCTCTGCCCACACTTCCCCGTAATCACCCCCTGTGCTTTACTCTTGCTATAGTGCCTTCCACAATGGGACATACTGTACAGTATTTCTTTGCTGGGGAGACACCACAGAGTGTAAGCTACGTGATGGACGAGATTTTCTTTCTGTTTCCTTCATGGAGTTCTAGAACTGTGCCTGGCAGAACAGCTGCTCAATAAATTTACTGAATGAGGGAATTAGAAGCAGCTCTTGACTTGCCCTCTGTATCAGTGCAGTCTGTTTTTGTAGAAATCTTAAGTCAGACTTTTCCTGTGTGAATCTGCAGGGCCCTGGTGCAGACAAATAGTTGACAGCCCAGTGACTTTGCTCATCAGACCAGCTTAGGTCGTCCTGGAGGATCACAACTGGGGCTGGATTTCTGTGTCTGGTCGGCTGCCAATAGTGGGGTCCAGTCAGGGAAGGAAAATCCTGGGAAGAGGTGACAGCAGGCTCCCCAAATAACCCCTCCCCCCAAGAGCAGCCTCCCAACTGTAGTAGGAGAACCGTGAACGACATATTAGCAGCTCCTCCTAACCCCAGATCAAGCAACCATAGAAGCACACACATCCACGCTGGTAGGCAGCAGCTGCAATCTGCCTTGCTCCTAAACACCACCTACGGGCACAGAGCCTAAACAGAGTGTGTTATTTTCCAAACAAAAAGATGAGAAGCAACAGCTGATCCAGAGGGGAAGGAATCCTCGAAAGAACTCTGGAAGTATGAAGACTCGAATGGAAAGTACACCCCCAAATGGGAACACCAACTCTCTAGCAATGGACATTAACCAAATTCAGAACACTAAAATCACAGAAGAATTTCGAGCGTGGATTCTAAGAAAACCAAATGATATGCAAGAAAATGGATAACCAACACAACAACAAAAAATCTAGGGCTTGGAAGCAAAAATTCACTAAAGAAATTGAAATACTAAAGAAAAATCAAACAGAACTCCTGGAAATGTATTTATTCAAGGAACTACAAAACACAGTGAAAAGCCTCAAGAACAGAGTAGATCAAACAGAAGAATATCAGGGATTGAAGCTAACACCTTTCAATTAAATAAGTCAGTCACAGAGATAGAAAAGAGCAAAGCCTAACGTGAGAGTTAGGGGCATCTCTTAGGGTGACGAAGAAAACACGCAAGGTTGGATAAGCTATTTGAGGATATAATAGAGGAAAATTTCCCAGGCCTTGGTACAAGTAGCTCAAAGGGCTGACTCCTGGGAGACACCACGACACACCATCATCAGACTGACCAAAATCACCACCAAAGAGGCCCTACGTACTGTAAGGCGAAAGCAGCAGGTAACATACAAAGGAGAGCCCATCCAAATAATGCCAGACTTCTCAACTAAAACCTTACAAGCAAGAAGAAACTGGGACTCCATTCTCACTCTTCTCAAACACAATAATGCCCAACCTACAATCTTGTACCCTGCAAAACTCTATTTTTCCTTTGTATACAAAACTAAGACATTCTCAGATAAGCAAAGACTGAGGAAATTCACCAAGACAAGACCAGCCCTCCAGGAAGTACTCAAAACAATGTTACACATGGATCAGTACAATAAACACTCATGAATGTAAAATCACATAAAAGCTAAAGGTAAAAGTCAAGATACTACAATGGCTTAAGAGAGAAAACAAAGCAACGAAGTACAACCCAACAAGATGAACAGAAGTCTGCCCCATTTATCAATTCTCTCAAAAAATGTGAATGGCTTGAAATGCCCACTAAAGAGACATAGGCTGGTCAAATAGATAAATATACACAAGCCAAGTATTTTCTGTCTTCAGGAAACACATCTAACCTGCAAGGATGCATTTAGACTCAAGGTGAAGGGGTGGACAACAATATTGCAAGCAAATGGAAGCCAAAAGAAGGCTGGCATGGCAGTTTTTATTTCAGATAATTTAGTCTTTAAATCAACAAAAGTGATGGAAGACAAAGAGGGTCACTATATAATGATGAAGGGTACAGTTCAACAAGAAGACATAACAATTCTAAATATTTATGCACCCAAATTAGGTGCACCCAGATTCATAAAGCTAATTCTGCTTGATCTAAACAAAATGATAAACAGCAACACCATAATAGCTGGAGACTTCAACACCCCTCTGACAGCACAGGACAGATCCTCCAAACAGAAAATTAAAGAAACAGTGGACTTAAACAGAACTCTAGAATAAACGAGCCTGACATTACAAAACATTCTACCCCAAAACTACTGAATATACATTTTTCTCATCAGCTCATGGGACATTCTCTAAGATTGACCATATCCTTGGCCACAAAGCCTGTCTCAAAAAATTTTTAAAAACAGAAATTATACCATGCTTTTTCTCAAACCACAGTAGAATAAAATTAGAAATCAACTTCAACAGAAACTCTCATCTATACACAAAGTCATGGAAACTAAACCACCTTCTGCTGAATGATTATCTCATTAACAAGGAAATCAAGATGGAAATCAAAAGATTCTTTGAACTAAATGACAAAAGAGGCAAAAGTTATCAAAATCTGTGGGACACACCTAAAGCAGTCCTGAGAGGAAAATTTATTTCCATAAATGCCTACATCCAAAAGACAGAAAGATCACAAATAATCTAATGAATCATCTCAACTGGAAAAGGAGGACCAGACCGACCCCAAACCAAGAAGAAGTAGTAAAAAAGAGCAGAACTATGAAATTGATTTTTAAAACTATACAGAAGATTAATAAAACAAAAAGTTGGTTCTTTGAAAAAATCCAGGCAAAGGTGTGTCAATTTTAACAAGAAGCAGAAAAGAACTCTAATAAGCTCCATCAGGAATGAAAAAGGAGAAATTACAACTGATGCCATGGAGATACAAAATATCATCTATGAATACTATAAAAGCCTCTATGCACATACACTGGAAAATGTGGAGGAATGGACAAATTCTTAGAAACACAGCTTCCCTAGGCTCAGTCAGGAAGAAATAAAATTCCTGAACAGACCAATATAAAGTGCTGAAATTGAGAGAGCAATTAAAAACCTTCCTAAAAAGTCCGGGACCAGATCATTTCACACCCAAATTTTACCACACCTACAAAGAAGAACTGGTGTCTATCCTACAAAAATTATTTCACAACTTCCAGAAGGAAGGAATCCTCCCCAACACATTTTATGAAGCCAATATAACCCTGACACCAAAATCAGGAAAGGACGCAACAAGAAAACTACAGACCCGTATCCCTTATGAATACAGATGCAAAAATTCTCAACAAAATCCTAGCAAACCAAATTCAGGTGCTTATCAAAAAAAAAAAAATAATCCGTCATGACCAAGTGGACTTCATCGCAGGGATGATTCAGTATATGCAAATCTATAAATGTAATTCACTACGTACAAAGAAGCAAAAACAAAGACCATCTGATCCTCTCAATAGCTGCAGAAAAAACATTGAGTTTTGTCAAACACCCTTTTATGATAAGAACACTTAACAAAATAGGCATAAACGAGGCTTACCTATAAATTATACAAGCCATATACGACAAACCCACAGCCAACATCATACTGAATGGGGAAAAAGTGAAAGCATTCTCTCTTAGAACTGGAACCAGACAAGGTTGCCCTGTATGACCACTTCTATTCAACCTAGTGCTGGACATCCTAGCCAGAGCAATTGGACAAGAGAAGCAAATCAAGGGCATCCAAAAGGGAGGAGAATAGGTCACACTATCTCTTTGCTGATGATATAATCTTATACCTAGAAACCTCCAAGGATTCTGCCATGAGACTACTGGAATTGATAAGTTCAGCAAAGTCTCAAGTTACAAAATCAATAGCATTCCTATGCACCAACAACAGTCAAACTGAGAACCAAATCAAAATTTTGGTTCACAATAGCAACAAAGTACCTAGGAATATATTTAAGGAGATAAAAGACCTCTACAGGAAGAACTATGAAACACTGAGGAAGGAAATAGCAGAGGACATAAACAGGTGGAAAACCATACCATGCTCATGGGATGGCAGAATCAACATTGTTAAATGTTAAAATGTCCACACTACCCAAAGTGATCTACAGATTCAATGCAATCCCTATTAAAATCCCAACTTTATTGTTCACAGATATGGAAAAAATAATTTTATGCCAGAGAAGGCCCCGCATAGCAAAAGCTATCTTAAACAAAAAGAACAAATCAGGAGTATCAGTTTACCAGACTTTATAAGGCTATCATAATTAAAACAGTGTGGTATTGGCACAAGAACAGAGACATAGACCTTTGGAACAGAACCCAGATATACAATCAGCCTCATATAGCCATCTAGTCTTTGACAAAGCAGACAAAAACATACTCTGGGAAAAAGAATCCTTATTCAATAAATGGTGCTGAGAAAACTGGAGAGCCACATGTATAAGACTGAAACAGGACCCACACCTTTCACAAAAATCAATTCACAGTGGGTAACAGACTTAAACCTAAGGCGTGAAACTGTTAAGACTTCTAGAAGAAAATGTTGGAAGAAGTCTTACAGACATTGGCCTAGGCAAAGAATTTATGAAGACCCCAAAGGCAGTCACGGCAATAACAAAAAATAAATGGGACCTGATCAAATTAAAAGGCTTCTGCACAGCCAAAGAAACTATCACGAGAGCAGACAGACAACCTACAGGATGGGAGAAAATATTCGCATGTTACACATCTGATAAAGGGCTGATAACTAGAATGTATACAGAATTTAGGGTTGTTTGTTTCTTGCTGATTTTCCTATCAAAAAGTGGGCAAAGGACATAAACAGAAACTTTTCAAAAGAAGATAGACTAATGGCCAACAAACATGAAAAAATGCTCAACATCTCTAAGCATCAGGGAAATGCAAATCAAAACAACAATGAGATATCACTTATCTCCAGTGAGAATGGCCTTTATCAAAGAGTCCCCAAACAATAAATGTTGGTGGGGGTGCAAAGAGATAGGAACACTCCTACACTGCTGGTGGGACTGCAAACTAGTGCAACCTCTGTGGAAAGCAATATGGAGATACCTTAAAGCAATACAAGTAAATCTACCATTTGATCCAGCAATCCCATTACTGGGCATCTACCCAAAAGAACAAAAGACATTCTGTAAAAAAGACACCTGCATTCGAATGTTTATACCAGCACAATTGCAAAGATGTGGAAACACATCTTTGCCCATCAATACATGAGTGGGTTAATAAAATGTGGTACATGTATACCATGGAGTTCTACTCAGCCACAAAAAACAAAAGTGATCTGGCACCTCTTGTATTATCCTGGACAGAGCTGGAGCCCATTCTACTAAGTATCCCAAGAATGGAAAAACAAGCACCACGTGCACTCACCAGCAAATTGGTTTCACTGATCAACACCTAAGTGGACATATAGGAATAACATTCATTCGGTGTTGGGCAGATGGGAGTGGGGAGAGATATACACATAAGGAGTGCAATGCACACTGGGGGATGGACACGCTTGAAGCTCTGACTTGGGTGGGGCAAGGGCAACATACCTAA